>RJWJ010010514.1:0-46235 GCA_004363605.1 Indri indri | reverse complement strand
TGTGTGTGCCTCAGTAGGTAACTAACACGGGATGTCCAGATAGCTTTCTTAACCAGAGCTCTTCACTGAACTCCTTTAACTTATCAGTATACTTTTTTGCTGTTGGTAGTTGTTCACTAATCTCTTTTTGTCTTTGTAGGAGGAAGCTGTAGATTCACCAAAGCTTTTGCATCTTATCTTTGAATAGTTTTCCTGATCTGTTTTATTGTTTCTCTATTTCTTTTCAACGCTTTATTCCTTTCAAATTCATTTTGCTCCATTTTCTCAATTCCATCTTCTGGGATTTTCTATTTCTGATGGAGTTTTACATTATTTCATTTTCTTTTTACTGCTTCTGGTGTTATCTTCTTTTCTGAAATGGTTTCATTTTTTGTTTCCATTTATTTCTTGAGCCTTGCAGCACACTTTTCATTCCCGTCTATTGTTCTTGTGCCCTCGTGTGTCTTCTTTGAGTGTTTATTTCGTGTACAACGCTGGTCATAATTTGTACTTGCTTTGTTCCATAACATTTCTGGGATGTGTCCTTTGTTAGGTTTTCTTCCCTTTCTCCTCTCCATTCACATTAGTTTGTTTTCTTTATGACCATTGCTCTTCTTGGAATGGCGGTCTTGGTTTCGGGGTGAGATCATTATGACAGATGGTGAGAGTGAGGGGTTGGGGGTTTGATCTGGGGTAGGGAGCAGCCTCAGGAGTTTGATCTCTAAGCACCTTTTCACCAGTGTTTTCTCCTGCCATCTGTTCACAGAAAATCTCCGTGGTCAAGAAAAGCTCCATGTGCCATACTTGCTTTTGGCGGGAGTGGTTTAGCCTTGCATTTTTCCCCCATGGATCAGAGTGGCGTGCTTCCCGTGGGCTTCCTGCCTCTTGGTTTCTCCTCCACAATGGCCTCCTTCTTACAAACATGGCAGATCTACATCATCTCACGCTCAGCCCCACTTCCCCACTATTCCATGGTGCCAACTTTCCGGAAAATTCTCTCAGCTACCCATGAACCTCAAAGGTACCTTTCTAAACTGAAAGTTCCAGGTGCTATTCGATAGAAGATTCTGTGCTCTGCGTGCTCTACTCAAAAGCCTCAGAGGTGGGAGTGCTCTTGCAGCATCTTCCCCGACCTGGTCCGATTTTAGCTGTGTGCGTGAGTCCTACCACATCCGCTGTGGTTTGAAGTTACACGTATGTCTTAGCTTTATCAAATGAAATTTTCTTTTCTGTTTCTCATTCTCTTTGTTGTTTTCAGGTAGCTTCAAGAAGGAAATAAGAGCAGAGATTCTTTTTTCTTATTATAGAAAAATACATACTTATTATAAAAAATTTAAACTACTCCAAAATAGAGAGAGAGGAAAGGCAAGATACACAATAAACCTATGCCCATAATACAGTATTTCCTTGCATCAAGAGATAATAATTATTTTTTAGCAAAATTCACTTTCAATAAATGTGTGCACATGTTGAAACTTATCTTGTACCTCGTTCCATGACAGCACTTATATTAAATAAAACACTTTCTGTATGAATGGACACACACACACACGTATTCCATTTAGCACAGGCGGCATGTTTCTAGGAATGAAAGCTCTGATTTAGCCATCATTTTTTGGGATCACTATAGCATAGGCTCTTAGGAAACGTGCTCCCAATATTTAGTCCATTGCAAAGCCTTTTCTGTTCCCTTTACATTCCCCAAAGTCAAGCCATGGCTCTGGTGTAGATTTCCGTAGTCTGCCGCTCTGTTTATAATACCTTCATAATGTCAAAGCATGTCTACCAACCTCTAAAATTTTCCTGGATTTTATACCACTCCAATTACTCCTTGGTTCAAGACATCTGTAGCCACTTTGATATTTGCGTAAAACTTATACTGTGCTCTTCCTAGCACTTTTGCAGCACACTTTCTTGCATGTCTTTTGTCAACCACTATGGGTCAAAGCTATTTACTGTAACATGAAACAGTGGCAGAGAGGTCGAGTGGAGCCACCAGATTGGCAAGCAACATTCAAACTGAGAAAAGCCAATATCTTCTTTCGGCACTTACTGAATAAAACACTAGACAGTGCTCAGTACTCTCTGTCTGATATGCCATGAGAAAAATAATTCTGTGTTGCCATGAACATCGAATGGATACATATTTATGTTTTAAATATTAAGTCATTCTAAGATGAACATCACTTTTATGAGTCAATGCTCCCCCAAGGCAGTGCTTAAGGGGTATGAGTCTTAGGCTAGATTCTCTCAGAATCAGGTCCTGAAACAATGGCTTATTTGGCAGGTGGTGCCTGGAAGCACAGGTAGGGGAGGATGCGGGAGAGGAGGAGGAGGAAGTGATACAGCGTACACTGTCGAGCAGGTCATCGCTGTGGGCAACCAGGACTCAGTCCCCTTAGGGACATCTGAGAGGCACTGAGGAACCTGCCTCACAATTCTTCCTCTTAGATGCAAGAAAGCAAGGGTATTTATCCAACTCCCATTTGTCATTGGCTGAGGGCTGCTCCTGGAGGTGAAAGCTCCCACACTCTGGCCTGCCCTGAGCAGGTTAAGAGAGAGCTCGCAGTGGAGAGTTGCCAGCGCTTGCTGTAGAATGCTGTTGGAACAGCAAGTGCCAAGGGGATGTGAGCAGGGAACCAAGAGCCCCTGCTGTAGTTCACCCCGACACTGTTCAGGTCTCACGTTCATTCTGTCTTAGCACCGCCGCTTCAAGGAAATTGTCATCGCAACTTTTTTTTATTATGATTATTTCCAAGTATTATAGGGGTACAAATGTTTTTCATTACAGGGATTGCTTTTGCAATGGTTGAGTCAGGGTTAAAAGAGTGCCCATCACCCAGGCAGTGTTTATTGTGCCTGTTAGATAGGTTTTCACCCATCCCCTCCTCCTCCCTCCCCTCGATTGATTTCCTGTGAGATTTACTTCCCTCTATGCATACACCTTTTAGGAATGATTTACAGCAGAAGTGTTGATGGAAGAGACTATAGCCTCTGCTGCTGTGTTTGGTCCTGATCCAGCATCTCCTTTCTCTGCCTTTTATTTTGGATAAAAAGTAGCACCCTCAGCCTCAGCCAGCAGGCAGACTTGAAGGGTCCGAGCTCCTGATTTACTGACCCCTTGCAAAGCCCAATAATTGCCCAGTTCATGGTAGTCACCAGGAGTAGAAAACACCCAGGTGTGCCCCAGAGATCGCCCCAGTCCCACACAATTCCTCCCACCCTCTGTCTCCTCATGGTAGTCATGACCAATTCCCCTGCCAGTCAGGGGCCCCTTTGATTGCCTGATAATCTGCTGGCATGAAGAGCCCCACAGAGGCAGATACCAGCCATAGCTTTGGATTCAGTGGAACACTTACTGTGTCTCCAGGTATAACTATCCCCTTCACACTAGTAACCAGTAACTCCAGCCTAGAGGAGCCTAGTTGTGGGGAAAGAAAGCACAATTTCTCTACCTGAGTCCCTGGCAGTGGTGTTGACAAAGCCAATCCTACGTCCACCCCTTGACCTCTGGACCCAGGTGTATGTCACCTCTTGAAGGACAGCACCCAAACACTTCAGAGTATCATCCTTAAGCTGGTCCCTGTGAGGTGATCCCAATATTCCATTAGATCAGTCACTTGTGGATGAAGCATTGTATGACAGGACTGATGGAGCCCATTGTCACAACTCCTTTGCCTTAAGCTGGGTCCCTTGGTCCTAGGTTTTGTTACTCACAATCCCATGTGGAAAAGTCACTCGATGAGCCCTTGGATAGTGGTGCCTGCTGAGGCACTGTGGCTGGCAAGGAAAATCCATACCCGGAATACATACTGATCCTGAGAAGGGTGAACCATTGCCCTTTCCAGGGAAGAACAGGTCCAATGTAATCAACTTGACATCTAGCCGTGGATGGTCTCCTGGAAACCCAGGCTTGGTGCTGGGCTCTGCTGCTCTCAGGACAGGACAGTTGGCAGCAGCGGCAGCTAGTCTAGCCTTGGTAAGCAGGAGTCCATGCTGCTGGGTCCATGAACAACCTTCTGCATGTCTGATGGGCTTATTTTGTGGGCACTGTGTGGCTGAGGACCAAGCCTGCTGAAATCTATAAGTTATCCTATCCACTTGGAGTTTCAGTGCCTTGTCAGTGGAAGATGCTTTCTAGTTTTCACTGACATGACACACAAGGACCCGCACACGTTGTGTGTACTCCACACGCCCATCTATATGCCTCTGCCCCTCCCCCGACACTCTGGATATGTTCTTTCAGTCTTGCCCCAACCCCCACCCCCATAAGCCCCTGATAATAGGTCAAGGCATTTCCCACCACCAAGGACTCTGTGTATACCCTGATCTCAGCCCCTTCTCTTTGCACACAGAGTAGCTGGTGTGGTGTGCTGCTCTAAGCTGTGCCCCCGAGAGCCTTTTCCTCATCGTGCTATTTTACAGCCACCCCTCTGTGGGGTTTTATTTTCTACCCACACCAACATGTTGAGCCAATCCCTTGGTGAATCAGACCTAGGTTTGTTTCCTCCTTTGACAGCTGGTTGTAGGGAACCTCCCTGTGAGGCTGTACTTGTGAGCAGATGGAAATATATTGCTGTAGCCTGAATTTTATGCGCCCCCCCCCCAAAATTCACAAGTTGGAACTTAATCCCCTATGTGATGGTATTTGGAAGTGGGGCCTTTGGGAGGTGATTAGGTCATGAGGGCAGAGCCCTCACAGATGGGATTAGTGCTCTTATAAAGGAGGCCCCAGAGAGCTCCCTTGCCCCACCTTCCACGTGAGGGCATAGCAAGAAGGCATTGTCTGGGAACCAGGACGTGGGCCTTCCCCAAATATGCTGGCACTTAATCCTGGACTCTCCAGTTACCAGAACTGTGACAAATAAATGCTTGTTGTTTATAAACCACCCAGTCTACGGCATTTTGATATAGCAACCTGAATGGATTAAGATATATATCAACACAAAAGAAGTAGGTGACTTGGGAATCTGGGCCACCTGTTTATGTCTCCTGGACTTTCTTAGGAACAATTCCAAATATTCCATTTTTTTTTTTTATCATGAATTGCTTCCATGTTCACTTGTGGCAGACAAAACAATGGGCCCCTAAAAATGTATACACCCTCATCCCTGCAACCTGTGGGTGTATTAGGGTACATGAAAAAGGGAAATTAAGGTTGCAGATGAAGTTAAAGTTGCTCGTCAGCTGACCTTAAAGTAGAGAGATTATCCCGGCTTACCTGGGTGGGCCCAGTGTAATCAGAGGGTCTCTGAAACTGGAAGAGGGAGGCAGAAGAGGAGGTCAGAGGGAGCTGCAACTTAGGAAGAGGCGTCAGAGATGTGACATTGCTGGCTTTGGAGTTGGAGGAAAGGGTCCTTGGGCTGAGGAATATGGGCACTTCTAGACACCGGGAATGGTAAGGAAACAAATTCTGCCCTAGAACCCCCAGAAGGAATGCAGCCTCGCTAACCCTTAATTGCAGGCCAGCAAGAGCCCTATTAGACTTCTAACCCACTGAACTGCAGGATAATAAATTTGTGTTGTTTTAACCCATGAAGTTTGTGGCAATTTGTTCCACCAGAGTAGAAAAGTAATATAACACTTGAATTTATGACTGACAGGCCTGACAAGGCCCAGGTTAAGATGGGCAGCTGCAGTTTTATAGTCACTTAATTTCACACGATCAGGTGCTCAGTTTCTCCTTGGTCCCCAAAGCAAGTCAGGAATGCTTTTTTGAACTGTAAATAGTTCTCTACTGTAGATGACACAGCCTTACTCCAGAGCCATGGGGAGCTGCACAGCAACTCTCCTATCAGCTTGTCGGGGACTCCACACAGCCCCTTATCTACCGTGGATACCTCTAGCATCGTGAGATCTGCTCCATGATGCGGTCCAGTGGCAGGGCTGATTGTGATGTCTGAACCTACTGCAGAGTTCTTCCTTCCTCTTGGCTCAATGAAAACTGATGATCCCCTGAGTCACCTGGTAAGTGAATCTGTGCAGTGGTCCCAAGGGTGGTGTATGTTGTCTCCAGCAGCAAAAAAGTCCCATCAAATGCTATGCTGCTTAGTGGTAGGAAGTGACAGGTGCAGTGGCTTTTTTTCCTTGGAGGGGACTATCCTACCGTGGTCCTAGAGTAATGCTTCACAAACTTTAGTGGGCAAAGGAATCATCTAAGGGTTTGTTAAACTCAGATTTCTGGGTCTCTCTCATTTTGACTCAGTAGGTGTAGAGTGAAGCCTACGAATCCGTATACCTAACGTGCTGCAAAGTGATACTGATGCTTCCAGTTCACGGATCACATATTGAGCAGCACAACTGAGACCACTGGGTCCCTGTAGCAATTACCAGTGTGGCAGGTCCTTTGGTCCTTGTAGGGTTTATCTTCCACCCGCTGGTATGTATGTATGTTACTAGTGCATCCGTAGTACTGGATATCGCTAGTACATGGATCATTGTAATGTTTTACGCATTAATAATCTCAAGACAATCGAAGCCCCTTGTAAATATCGTGCCAGAGGAAATAAAAGTTAACACAGCCTTGGGATGAGACTATGAACGTATATTGCCATCCATCCCCAGTGAAGGAAAACTTCCGTTTATTCTCGTTTTTGAAGAGTATTGAAAGTAACGCATTTGCCACATCAATAGCTACATACCAAGAGTTTGAGTCTATATGAATCTGTTCCAGCAAATACGGGGTGCCCCAAAAGTCTCCATACAAAGAAAAAATTGTATAAGATTTTGTAACGACTATTTTATAAATAAAGGTATATTGAGCTACAATTTCCATTTTCCCTATGTATGGCAAACTTTTGGGACACCCTGTGTACTGGAAAACTGACAAAGCAGCTGCAGCTGGGCTTGCTGTTTGGTTAGATTTACACTTTGGTTAGATTTACCACTGCTATAGTGGCATGCTATGGATATTTGTCCCCTCCAACACTCCTACTGAAATTTAATCCCCAATATGGCAGTATCGAGATAAGGCCTTTATGAGGTGATTAGAATATTAAGGCCTAGCCCTCATTCATGAATTAATGGATGAATAGGTTATCATGGAAGGGGAACTGGTGGCTTTATAATAAAAGGAAGAGAGATCTGAGCTAACATATTAGCATGCTCAGCACTCTTGTCATGTGACACCCTGTGCCTCCTTGGGACTCTGCAGAGTCCCCACGAGCAAGAAGGCTCTCACCAGATGTGCCCCCTCAACCTTGGACTTCTCAACCTCCAGAATCATAAGAAATAAATTCTTTTTTCTTTATGAGGAACCTAGTTTCAGGTATTCTGTTATAAGCAACAGAAAACAAACTATGGTAGAAAATTGGTACTGTGAGTGGGCATGGCTGATAATGAATACTCAAAAATGTGGAAGCAGCTTTGGAAGTGGTAACGGCCAGAGGCTGGAAGAATTTGGAGAAGCGGGCTAGAAAAAGCCTAGGTTCTGGTGAGGGCTTAGAAGACAAGAAGATTAGGGAAAGTCTGGAACTTCTTAGACATTGGTTACATGGTTGCAAACAGAATGCTGATAGAAACATGGACAGTAATGGCCATTCTGACAAGGTTTTGGATAGAAATGAGGAACAGGGTATTGGAAACTGCAGTAAAGACCATCCTTGAGAGTGATGAACTAGGGTACCTGGCAGAAGAAATTTCTAAGCAAAATGTAGAAGGAGCTGCAGGGATACTTTTGGCTGCTTACACTGAGATTCAGGAACAAAGGAATACTTTAAAGACAGAATTTATAATTAAAAGCGAAGCAGAACAAAAAACTCATCCTGGCCATGCGAAAAGTAAAAAGGGATGCTTGGGAGAGGAAACTAAGGTGTGGCCCAGCAACCTCTGCTAAAGACATTAGTACAAAGAGAAGGGATCATCAAGAGAGTGGAAGAAAGACCCCAAGGCATTTCAGAGAACTTCAGGGCTGCCCTCCCATCACAAGCCCAGAGGCCTGGGAGGACAGCTGGTTTCAGGGGGCAGACCAAGGGTGCCCTCCATGGGCTTGCTGCCCAGCCCTCAGTTCTCTGCTCCCTGCATTCCAGCCCAGCGCTGCTCAGCCACTCCAGCTGCAGCTCAAGTAGGCCCAGGTGAGGCTTGACCCATTGCTCTAAAATGTACAAGTCATAAACTTTGGTGGTATCCACATGGTGGTAATTCCGCAGACTTGCTGGAAGCAAAAGCTGTGGAGGCTTGACAGCCTGCACACAGTTTTGAAAGGATGTCATTGAAATCCTGGGGGCCCAGAGAGAGACTTGCTGCCAGGGTGGAGCCATCATAGAGAGCCCCCGCTAGAACAAGCCAAGCAGAATTGGGGGATTGGAGCTGCTGCAGAGAACACCCACCAAGGCAATGTTTCACGTAGCCATGAGAGCAGAACTGCCACCAAGATTCCAGAACTGTAGTGCTACCAGTGTGCAATGTCAGCCTGGTAGAGCTGGGTAGACTGTGCCCAGCCAAGCCACAGAGCTAGGGCAGCCCAGGGCCTTGGGGACCTCACCCCCCACACCAGCATGCAGAGGATGCTGTATGTAGAGTCAAAGGAGATAGTGTCAGAGTTTTAAGACCCAATTTCAGCTCTCTTGAATTATTGATTTCTTTGGAGCCCATTAACCCTTTCTTCTTGCCTATTTCTTACTTTTGGAATGGGGCTGTGTATCCTATGCTTATAAGCAGATAACTTGTTTTGATTTCATAGGCTCACAGGTAAGACTTTGGAGTTTGAACCTTTGAGTTGGTGTTGGAAGAGTCAATACTTTGGAGCTCTGAGGATGGAATGAATGTGTTTGTGTATGAGAAGGACATGAGTTTTGGGGCGCCAGGGTCAAAATGCTATAACTGAAACATCCCTTCCACAACTCATGTTGAATTTTAATTCGCAATGTGGTAGTATTGAGAGGTGAAGTCTTTAAGAGATGACTGGCTCATGAGGGCTCTACCTTTATGAATAGATTAATCCATTCATGAATTAATGGATTAATGGGTTGATGGATTAATGAGTTAGCATGGGGGGAGAACTGATGGCTTTATGAGAAGAGAAAGAGATAGTGATCTAGCGCATTAGCATGCGTAGTTCCCTTGCCGTGTGATATCTTGTGCCACCTGTCTATAGAGTCCCCACCGGCAAGAAGACTCTACCAGATGTGGCCCCATGACCTTGGACTTCTCAGCCTCCAGAACTGTAAGAAATAAATTTATATATTGAAATAAATATATAATGATATATTATATTAATTTATAAAGATAATATATTGTTAATATAATATAAATTATGCTAATTTATAAAAGTTATAATTTATAAGCTTATAATTTATAATATAAATTTCAGCTATTCCATTATAAGCAACATAAAACAGACTAAGACAATGATCATCCTCTATAATCCATCGGATTTTTGCAAGTGCCATATCAATTAATGAAATGAGTTATGGGACCCACCGCCTCTGCCACCTGTAAGTCTTTGAGAATGGCTCTAGTTTCTGCCATTTAACTGGGATGAGTTATCGCTTCTAATTTACTGTCTTGGCTGGGACGGTGATCATTTTAGGGGCTTCCTCTTGGCCTTCTGTGTTACAATGGCTCTCACTCTGCCTGTCGGGAACCAGTGTGAGGGGTCTTCCAGCTGCTAAGTGTATCCAACCCAATTAAGCCCTCAGAAACCATGAAAATTATCACAGTGTGGGTTGGCAGATTCATTGGACATTTATGATATGAACTTGGGCCAAGACTCAATTAATCACCTGGCTTTCACACACCCACTCTAACCAGGACATTATGGTGTTTTGGTTTCTCTGACATTAATGTCATCTCAAACTCTGGATCCACCAGCCCTTGAAACATTTGGGTACTTCCATCTCTGCAGTGAACAGTGCAGTGTACACCATATAGATATTTTCTTTTCCACAGTGTAGATCCCTTTGGAGAAGGATTGAGGAAATTAGTACCGTGTATTTGTGCTGAGGCTTTGTAAGATTTTCTGTAAGAAGATCTACCATCTCTCTCAATCACAGGATTTTGGATCTGAGAACTGGCTCAGATCTGGAAACCAGATGAGGGATTACTATATTCCATTGGGCAGCCAACACCAGCTTTCTAGTCATCTGTTCTTGGTCTACTTTGGTTACATAAGCCAAGTAGTACCCTTGGTTCCACAACTAGCTGCCCCTAGCAATGCCATTATCTACTACTAAGTCTTTGCCACAAGCCCTGTTATTCTAGACCTCCCATTTGCTACTCCAACATTGCTGCCAATTAAATAATTAATGGATAATGGATAATTAAATGCACCTTGCCTCTAATGTTTAAGAGCCATCATCTTGCACTGCTTAGTCTGGAATTCTAACATTCTAGCATACTAGGGATCCTGCTTTCATGGCATCATCTCTAACGTTCATCCCTGGACTATAGAGGAAGCTGCCACTGAGCTTCTCAAGGGCAGAGGCCCTGTCAACAGCACATTCATTAGTTCTTTAGTGAAGGCACTCTCCTTTGGCGCCTCCCAGGGAACATGGTCAGCTGCTGAGTTGTCTAATCTTGCCTAAAAATCCATTCTAACACGTGTACTCTGAGCCCATTGACACATTCCTCAAAACTTCGCCAAAGCAATTCCAACATGTCTGTTCTACATTTTGTAAAACTCTGTTTCCAATCTTCAAGAAGAAGCCATTCCAGCAGTATATTTTGTCCAGCTCTTGGTATCCTTGCCAGGATGTTAAATCTATAGTCGTTGAAGAGCATGCCTGTATCAATACACTTTCCAACTCTCAATCAACCTTATGTTTCAGCTTCTTTGGTCCAATACCCGCTAGAGCACCACTATATTCTCTCAAATCTTTCCAGTACCTATTATCCAAGATGTGCAGTTCTCTTGCAAAATAATCACTTTCTTCTCACAGCAGGGGTAACCCTGTTACTTGTCTTATAACAATGAGACAAAGCAGAGGCAGACCTTGAGAAGGACAAGCTTACTCTTTTAAGGCGTGATCCTTTGGAGTCACTTTTGCATGATACCCAGGCAATAAGGCTGATCTCCTCTAGCAAGAGAAGGATGGCCATCAAAGTTCTCAATAACCAGTGTAGGAAACCTACTGGGTTGTGCATTCAGTCTCCCTTATAATTCTGCCATTCTTACGATGACGTCTTGGGCCTGATCTTCAGCACGGGCTGCCTGTATGAGAGGAGGGTCTTTTAAATGCTACCATGGATATTTTCTTGCATTCTCACCATGCCCTGAGTTGAAAATTGGTTGACCCGTGCCTGTTATTTTCTTGCTGCAGAGCTTCTATGGCAGTAAACAACATACAGCTCCATAATCCTTAAAATTACTATTGCACCCATATCTTTTCAGGTATTGGATCTATTGCATAACCACGTGCACCCCTTCCCACCTGTTATTCAATCCAAATAAACCAGAAGGGAGAATCTTAGTGAATGTGATTCTATGGCATGATAACACCCCTACTTAACATCAGAAATGAAAACAGGGCCCTTGTTATCTGGGTGGGGAGGAATCCAATTTCAAAAACCCACCCTACAGGTCTATGTCATAGTATCACCTCTCTTACCGACTGTCATGGGCTAGGTTGCCCCCAGATCATGAGACAAAAGTTTGAATTCAAATGGTTTATTAAGGAGGAGATCCCAGAAAGCCTGCTGTGGGAGTGAGGAAGGAAACAAGGAAGAGAAAAAGCCAATAGAGTTTCTGTCAGTGAACAAGTTACTGTTGCCGACAAGTCAGACTCAGGCCTGATAGGAATCTCAAAGTTTTGTTCCCCTGCATCTCTGGATAATGGCTGTCCTGGTAGCAATAACTGCCTGGCACTTTTGGCCTGCCCTGTACGTGGCCTGAAATAAAGGCCCTCGGGCAGAGTTCAATGAACTTTAGCCTACAGGTTAAATCCAGCCCACCACTTGTTTTTGTAAATAAAGTTTTATTGAGATGCAGCTGTGCCCATTGATTTACATTTTGTCTAGGGTTTCTTTCACACTACAAGGGCAGAGTAGAGTAACTGTGAGAGAGAGTATCTGTCCAAAAAAGCCCCAAATATCTACTATTTGGCCCTTTAAAGAAAAATTTTTGCTGACGCCTACCTTAGAGAGTCACGTGTGTTTGCAAGTAGGATGCCTCTAGTGTACACCCAAAGAGTGAGGCTGGGTGGAATGGGTGGGCAACAGTATGCATATATTGTCATTTCCTTAACTATCCATTATTGGTAGTTACTTTATTTCCTGTTTTTCACTTTTGTAGAAAATCCTGCACAAAATAATCATCTATGCATATCTTTGCACATTTTTGTGCATATTTCTTCAGTGCTTTTTGTTAGTTTTTTAAAGGTATAATTGCTAAACAAAAAATGTAATGAATCCAATGTGATGAATTTGGACATATGCATGCATCTGTGATACCATTAACACAATCATGGTAATAAAAATATCCATCACTTCCAAAAGTTTTCTTGTGTCCTTTTGTTTTGTTTTGTTTTTGTGATAAGAGCACTCAACATGGGATCTACCTTCTTAACAAATTTTCAAGTGTACAGTGCCATATTGTTAACTATAGACACTATGTTGTACAGCAGATCTCTAGGACTTATTCACCTTGTACAACTGAAAAACTCTCTATTTCCCCCTCCCTCTAGCCCCTGGCAACCACTATTCTATTTTCTGATTCTGTAAGTTTGATTATTTTAGATACCTACTATAAATGGAATATTTTATCAGATAGATTCTTAAAAGTAGAAGGTTAGCTTCAAGGACTACACATAATTTTAGATTTGGTAGTATAGTAAAATTAACCCCCAAATTATACATTTTCACACTCTCTGTGTATGAGAATTCCTGTGTCATCACCAATGCTGGGCATAAGTATGGTTCCCAGGGAGGAAATTTGGATATATGAGTCTTGGTTCAGGAGAGAAGGCTGAACTAGAGGCAGAGATTTGAAAGACGTCAGCTTACAGATGAAAATTAAAGTCACGGTGTATCCGAGACCGCTCAGAAAACAAATATGTAAATTGAGAAGTGAACCATGCAGAGAACATAAGAAAAGAACGCGTAGGGACACTGTCTTTTAAGGCATGGATGCGGAAGAGAAAAGAAAATGAGGAGTGCCAGGGAGGTGGCCAAGGAGAGCAGCAGTTCCAAGAAGCCAAGGGAAGAAAGTGTTTTTTGAGAAGGAAAATGCTGTGAACTTCTGGCAAGGGGTGAGGACAATAGAGTGCCCGTGGACTTAGCCACAGTGAGCAATGGCAACCTCGGTGAGCACAGTGTTCGTGGAGTGGTGGAAAAGGAAGTGACACCGTTGTGGAGTGAATGTACATGAAGGAAGGAAAGATGGTGAGGACCCGGCGAGGACCACAGCTTTTCCAAGACCTCTGGGACCAAGTGGACGAGAAGGTTAGGGTGGTGGTTGAGGAGGATGTCAAGTCAATGAGAGGGCAGGGTAGTCATGTTCATCCTAGACCACTGACTTATTTCAGCAACTTTGAACTTCCATGGTAAGGTTTGGGGGTTGAGGATCTATCACTTTTCTCCCAGAAAAGACCTTTCACTTCAAGAGCAAAATGGACCCAACCTAAAGCCAGATCCCAGATCCTAATTCAGTCAAAGTGCACATGTACACTGCCCCCCTCCACCTGCCTCTGCAGGATAGGTGGATGTAGGTTTGAATTTTGTGCAACTAAACCTCATTCTGATAGTTTTAGAAAAGCAAGGAAGTCATCTGAGTAAGGTGTCTTTCCTGCACCTACTGGAAGACTTAGTCCCACTTCATCCCTGTTCTTACGATGGGTCCAGCATGTTCAGCAGAGAAGGTGAGTGCTGACACCCTTTAAACAGCAGGGCATGCAGGGCCCAGCCTGAGCAGCACTCATGTGTCTACTTCCCTCTTCTGATGGTTGTCCTGGAGGCTCTGCCACCTCCCTCCTGGATGTTCAGTCTGCGAGGCAAGGAAGCATCTGGCCTAATGTCTCCAGGTGACTCTTCTTGCAGCCAACTTCCCTGATTTTCTAGCATTTCCTACCCTATCCAAGCAATCTTTGCCTTCCCCATCACCAGAGTCTGATTTTAGACTTCAAGGAAACAACACAAAAGCTCTCTTCTTCATTCTAACAGCAAATAAGGAGTGTGTGGTAGTTCATTTTCCTAAATCTTTACCAGTTTCCCCCAAAGCAGTTATATTTGGAAATTGAGTTGTGCCTCTTCTAATCATAGGAGTCTTTGAAGTGCCCACAGGAGCAAAGCTCTAAGTTGCACAGTCATTGACTAGCCCACCCTGACCTCCCCCTCCTCCAGGAAGACTTCCTCAGCACCCTCCCTCCTCTGGGCTTTTGGGATCCCTTGTGTATACCTGAATGGGCAGTGTTATGAAATTATATTATAATTACTCATGAACTTTTCTGTCTTTATTACATTTTTAATTCCTTGAAAACAGAAGCCTTTCTTATAAGAAGGATTCACAACCTTGGGGCCTAGAATTTGCCTGCATAGATAAACGGATGGGAGAGGTGAATGGATAGAACGGAAATTTTGCAGAGAAATGAAAAGCCTGTGAGTATTTCCACCTGTCATGTCTACACTCTCCCAGCCACGGAGCTAAGCCAGGGTAATACATACGCCATAATACTTTTCAACATTATTTTTACCATGCATCCATTGCTTTATGGTTTTAAATTGTACAAAAGGGTGCACAATAAATAGTATTTCCACCTCCCCACCTGCTGGCCTTGTCTCCAAGTTCCCTAATTCTCCTCCTGAGGTGAAACCACCACAAACTCCTTTCTTGCAGATCTTTCCTGAGCTGCTCGATGCAAGTATCAGCAGGTGTTAATTCCATAACCCTTTGCTCCTCTGCAGGCCCCAGCCTCAAATCCCTGTGACTCCCAGCGTGCCTTTGGCTAGCTGAAGTAGCCTGAGAGCAAGGAGAATTGGGGTGGCAGGCTCTCAGCGCATGTCTGGAAACGGGAGGTCTGGAGAGGCACTGACCAGGAGATGGAAGGAAAAATCACCTGCTGCCTTGATCAGGTGAAAGTGAAGTCTGCATAAACTGCTCTGTAAAGTGGAGCTTGAAACGGATATTCTAAACTCCCCACCTGCACCCCACCTTTCGACTCACTCATCTTCCATTCACTCCCTTTCTACCCCCAACCTTTGCTTTTCCTAGCGGTGACTATAGCAGAGACCCAGTTCTGTGGTGAAGCAGCCAGACTGTGTGGCTTCCCCCTTACAACACCACCCCCTCTGTTCACCCCAGAAGTCCTCCTGGGCAGCCCCAAGGAGACCCTCACCCACCCCAATCTCCTTCCCAATTCTGGCACCAGACGGAAGGCTTGATTCGTCTGAGCTCCAGTACGAGCTGCAAAAGGCTATGATTTTGTAGGAGTCGAGGCTGTGAGGCAGCCATTGTTTAGTGGATTAGAGCCTTGGCATTCCTAATCACACCCAGCCTCGGGCTTCAGGAGCATGAAGAAACCCTATTTACTAGCATTCAGTGGGCTTCTGGCTGTTATTTCAGATGCAGAATAATTAGCAATATGCCCAAGAAGCAACAAAGCCTTGAATGGTATTTAGTGACAATTATTCAGCCAAACCATTGCTTACTATTATAGGGGCTTATTAGCACCAAATTGTTTCGATAGGAAGTGGCATCAGCAATAAAAATAATGGCTGCAGCTTGCTGTGCAATCCCAGAGTCAGCAGAAAGGGGCTGGAATGTGTGCACGTCTCTTTTACATACCCCAGGAATTCGGGGGACCCGCTGAGACGTGTTGGCAGTAACAGGAACTGACTCAGGTGGCTGAGGGTAGAGAGCAGGCAGGGCTGCTCCTGCCAAATCACTCGCTCCTTCCTCTTAGCGTTTATTTATGCAGGAGAAGAGGGTGTGCGGAGCAGGCTCCACTATACACCTTTGTCAGCTCCCCTTTAGGGTGAGCTGTAGGACGCCAAGGGACATGCTGACATCCTCTATCCTATCTGTCTTTACAGCTGTACTCCTGAAATCTAGAATGCAAGGGCTGAAAGAGACTGCAGAGAAAAAGCCTACGTTTTTACAGACCAAAATAATCTATGCTCAGAGATGTTGTTTAACTTACATAAGATCACACAGCAGGAATGAAATGAGAATCTGGGTAGAATTAGGTTCATCCTTTTTCTATAGTTTTCATGCAGGCTGGATCACATTTTTAGAATCTCCTTTACTAAAATAGAGAATGTGTAGTCAGGTCCACAAATCAGCTCTTCAGGCTGAAAAGGACAAACCACTTGAATGCTTTGTGATGGAATTTCAGTGGGTGAAGCATATTTAGAACCAGGAACCAGCAGTATGCACACTGTTCAATGGACTTGGCTCAGATCCAGCTATTTCTGTCTTCTCCAATCTGCATTTCATCCCCCATATGTGAGCTGCTAGGTGAACTTTAATTGTCATGCCCAATCTAAGACTTGTGCTTCTTTTAGGATTACCAGGGACGCTGGGTCCCTCCCTCAGCTCTGTAGCTTACAAGACTCATCTTGGAAGCAATGAAAAAATAGTATAATTTACAATAAAATATTTAAGATTATATAAAAAGATTAACTACGCAGATGAAATGTAATAGGGGTAAATATAAATTTTCACATTTTGGTCTAAAAAAAATCAGTGCAAACATAAGAAGGGAAGCTCTGTGCTGAATATTCGGGAGTCTCGGCACTGAGTGCTATGTGAGTCAGTGTCTTAGTCTGCTTGGGCTGCTATGACAAGGTACCGCAGACAGGGTGGCTTAAACACAGGAGTGTATTTCTCATGGTTCTGAAGACTACATGTTACAGATTAGGGTGCCAGTATGGTGGGGTCCTGGCGAGGGTTCTCTTCCCAGTTTACAGACTGCCGCCTTCTCACCGTGTGCTCACGTGGTCTTTCCTTGGTGCACGCATATAGAGATCTCTCTGTCTTTCTCTTCTAATAAGGGTACTGATCCCATCAAGAGATCACGGCCTCATGGCTCATCTAAACCTAATTATCTGCCCAAAGCCTCTTCTCAAAATACCATCCTATGGGCAGATAGGGCTTCAACATATGAATTTTAGGGAGATACACCATTCAGTCCACAACAGTCAGCATTGTCAAATAAAGTAACATTTTAAAAGGACAAATATAAACTTTTGTTACATTTTTAAAATATGGTATAGGAAAGAAAGGAGGCAATAGGCCACTTTAATGTTTATGGGTCAGTTTACACCTGGAGTAGGTGGCTCCCTCACTTTACTGGCCTTTGCTAAAATAATATTTGTGGGGAGGATCGGGACCCAAAATCTTAGTTAACTAGGCAAACTTATGTAGGCTATAAAGAGTTTTAGGGGAAAAAAAATCATTTTTTAGAAGAGGAAAAATTGCAAATTAGAAAGTGAAGACTAAAGGAGATTTGAAATTTTATCCCAAACTAGTAAGTTATCTACTTCTAATTAAACTACTACAGAGAAGGAGTGGTTTACCTCTGGGAGCTGTACCACACTAAAGGTCAGTCAGCAGGGGCGCCTCGGGGACTCCTGCTGGGGCCTTGCCACAGAAGGCTACGTGGCTGACCTTGGCATTCAGACATCATGGGCAGGCTGAGCCCCGGACCTGGAGACAGCTCAGGGAAAACTTAGATCGTCTCCCCGGAACCGACAGCCCTGTTTCAATCAAGCAATGGCCCTAAAACACTGAACATACTGAGACAATTGCCATCTTGACCCAGTTTGAGTTCTATTTCTGCTAACTTTGCCTTAGTCTTAAGTTTTCTTACTTTTATAATATATAAGTAGAAATGGGAAGCATTTTGATGTTTCAACAAATTAATTTGATAAAGAGTAACTTTATAGGCAAAAAAGTGTTTTTCTTGCACAAGAGAATACAACTGACTGATACACAAACTAAATAGGCAACATAAACCGTGGGTGTCAGCTACCATCAACACAGGTCCAGTGTCGAGGAGAACACAGCAGACCTAGGGTGCTATCCATCAAATTCGCTCCACTATTTCTTTCAAAGGACATTTATTTTCTTCCAGGGTAAAAGAGGAAATTTATGGGGAATCAGAAATTTATTCCCACCGAGCTTATTATAATGGATGAAAAATTAAAATTAAAAAACCCTCTACTGTTAATAAAAGGAAACATGACAACTTCAAGCCATAACCTTTGAAAGTATCAGTCAGAGAAACAGAAAGACAAAAGATCCCTAGAATCTGCACAGCTTATTGCACTGTGATTGGACCGGAGTCCCCTCCGCTCACATCCGTTCCACCAGATATGCTACCCGAGTTGGGGAGTGGGTGAAAGGGAACCGAAGTGAAAGAAATACCATGAATTGCTCTGCTATGGTTTGAATGTTTGTGTCCCTGCCATAATGCATGATGAAACTTAATCCCCAGTGCAACAGTATTGGGACGTGTGGCCTTTGAGGGGTGTGTGTGACTGAGTCATGAGGGTTCACCCCCATAAAAGGGATTAGGTATAAAAGGGATTAATGAAGGGAGCTGGCTCCTTTGGCTTTCCACCTTCCCCCACTTCAGGACACAGCATTCCTGTTCTCCAGAGGATGCCGCAGCAAGGTGTCATCTTGGGAAGAGACAGCAGCCCTCCTCAGACAGCTGAGCCTGCCAGGGCCTTCGTCTTGGACTTCCCAGCCTCTGGAACTGTGAGAAATAAGTTTCAGTTCTTAATAAATTACCCAGTCTATGGCATTTTTTTATAGCGGCACAAAATGGACTAAGACAGCTCCCAACTTGGGGGGAGGGAAATTGAGAACTGCGCAGTCACCCCAGGACATAGGTGCATAAATCTGGAGGGAAGAGCTCCTGCCACCACCTCGGTTCCACCAGAGACAGGAAAGAACAGACAGGAAATGTGGGATGATTGTAACCAGCGGGAGCTAATTATCCCCAGGAATAAACAAGGATTTAGAAAAACAGAAGACAAAAAGAAAATACATAAGACAAGGTCCTCTGATAAAATTGGAGGATGAAAGGGAAGAACGGGCACACGCAGAGACTCTACAAGTACTAACAGGCCGTAAGCCCTCTAAAACCAGGACACACACACACAGTAACACAGAGATACCCCCAAACCAAGAACACAGAGATTACACAGGAAAACAGAAAAAGGGAAAGACACTAAAGAAAGAAAACGTAACAAGATAGAATTAAGATGAAATACATCTTTTATGTAAATAAAAGCTAATGGCATACATTTATCTACTAAAAGAATGTTTAGGTTGGGGGAATCCAAGACCCCCAAAATCATGCAAGAAACTCAACTAAAAGGAAGTGAATGCTGAATGAAGACCCAGTAGCAGTGAGAGAGTGAGCCATTTGTGCCTGGGGGAAAGAGCAAGTGTGGGGACCTCGTGGCTGGAGGCTGCTGGGTGCGTTCCAGCCCAGAGGCTGGTGTCACTGGAGTGGAGTAAATACAGGGGAACAGGTGGGAATGAGCTCACAGAGGTGAGGGAAAGTCAAATCATCATAGATCACAGTGAAAGGTTTGGCTCTTGTATGACATGGCAAGTGTCCAGAGGGTTTTTTAGCAGTGATGTACCATTGCTATAACTCAATTTTAACAGCATAGCTTTTGCTGCTGCATTGAACGTAGTCTCTGGGCAGTAAGGGGGACACCATGAAATAAACTACTGCGATGTCTTGGGCCAGGATGGTGGCAATGTAGGTGGTGCCAGGTAGTCATACGTAGTGAAGTTAGGGCCAACAACATGTTCACAAGTGGCAGAGCTGGCCACAGAGCTGATGAATAGGGCTCCTCTATAATAAACAGAGACAAGGGGTAAGTCATGGGCACAGAGGCCCGTAGGTATGCAAAGATAACGTTGGTCGCACTACGTGGAGGTTCCACTCTGAGTGCTGGGGTGTCCTCAGTGAAACAGGAAACAAGATCCTCATGCATAGCAGAATGGGGAAGGAAGTGTTAGATGCTCGAGAAGAGGGGAGTATGTTTGAAATAGCCATTAAGACATGAGGAGGATGGACGGGTCACCAAAAGATCATATGGTGGCTGGTCAGAAATAGAGGCCCACGTGGGGCTAGTGATGATTAATCTAAAGCGAGACCCATCAGTATGGTCGTGTGCCTTATTCTAACCACATTCAGCTCAATAGATTCAGGCATGGGCTGGGCGGGGAGTTGAAGGTAACTAAGGCCATGGATTAGCCGAGAGAGCGTGAAGTACAGAGCAGTAAGGGAGCCGGAGTGATTATCACGGCCGGTGTGGACTGAAGCTGGGTAAGCATTATAGTGGGAACCCAAGAGGGTGAGAGATAATGAAAATAAAAGGAGTCTCAGTGCAGGAGAACTGGATTGGAGGCAAGCTAGATGCCCATTAAGTGAATAAAATGAAATGTGTAACATGTATGAAAAGTGATATATTGCAGCTGTAAAAAATAATAAGCAAGATTTACAAATAGCAACAATGATAGCTCTTAAAAAATGTAGAGCTTAACAAAAACAAAGGCAAGAAAAGAAGAAAAACAATATTTTTAAAGCTACATCGATATGTAAGGACACATGTTAGGAACACCAGAGTGGTTGTCTGAGAGTGGGTTGGTGGGTATTAAGGGCAGAAAAGAAGGAATCACAAGAGCACGAGAGAGAAGACATGCCCACGTTGATCACGGGCATGAGTTTTTTTTTTTGTTTTGTTTTAGGAGTAAGATGAATTCTGCTCTATGAAACTTGGTCCATAAAAGAGGATAAAAAGCTTATAAAGCAAATCCGTGCTCAAAGGAAAATCTAAAGATACAAATTCTACCATTACTAAATAAAAATAAGTAAATTAAAATGTCTGACAAGTTTAGAAATCAAATTAATCTACGGAAGGAGGGAATTAGTAAAGATAAAAGCAAAGCAAATGAATTTTTTTAAGTAGAAAAAAGGGTAGGCTTGTTAAAAAAAATCAAGAGCTATGGGATCTTTTTAAAGTAATTTAAGAAATGTATATCTCACTGATTAGCCTGGTTAAGAAAAAAAGTAACAAAGTACCTATGTACCTAGTTAGCAACAAATAAGGTGAAATAGACTCATATAGAGAGAGTACTTTGCAAAACTCACTGTAAAGAATTTCACATTTATGCCAATAAATTAGAAAAAACTGGATTAAATGAATAATTATTTAGAACAATATAAATGGCCAAAACTGTTTCTGGAAGACACAGAAATTCTAAATACCAATAATAGAAGAAACTGAAGAGAACAGCAGCAACAACCTACAAGGCTGACATTTTCACAGACATCATTCTAACCTTTAAGAAGCATATAATTTCAATACTATTTGTTCCTATCTAGGTATTAGGATTAAAGAGAAATTTGCAAATTGGTTAAATAGAATCATAATAACACTAATACCAATGTCATAATCAAAATTTTATTCTGAGATTTAAAATAATAAATAATAAAGGTCATATATGTCAAACCCATGGCTCACATCATACTGAATGGGGAAAAGCTGAGAGCCTTTCCTCTAAGATCTGGAACAAGGCAAAGATGCCCATTTTCACTACTCCTATTCAACATAGTACTAGAAATGCCAGCCAGAGTCATCAGGCAAGAGAAAGAAACAACGAGCATCCAAGTTGAAAAAGAGAAAGTCAAATTGTCCCTCTTTGCTGATGATAGGATCTTATATGTAGCAAAACCTAAAAACTCCACCAAAAAACTCTTAGATTTGATACATAAACTCAGTAAAGTTGCAGGATACAAAATCAACATACAAAAATCAGTAGCGTTTCTATACACCGATAAAGAACCACAAAACAATGATGAAAGAAATTGAAGAGGACACAAACAAATGGAAATCTATCCATGTTCGTGGATCAGAAGAATTAATATCATGAAAATGACCATACTGCTCAAAGCAATCTATCCATCAAAGCAATCCTTATCAAGTTATCAATGTCATTCTTCACAGGTTAGAAAAAACGATCCTAAAGAGTCTGAATAGTCAAAGTAATCCTGAGCAAAAATAAATAAATAAATAAATAAATAAATAAATAAATAAATAAATAAAATAAAATAAAATAAAAAGCTGGAGACATCATACTACCTGACTTCAAAATATATTACAAGGCTATAGTAAACCAAACAAACCAAATGGTATTGGTACGAAAACAGACAACTAGGCCAATGGAAAAAAATAGAGAGTCCATAAATAAATCTTTGTATTTGCAGCCACCTGATTTTTGATAATGATGCTTGGGACATGCACTGGGGAAAGACATCCTCTTCAATAAGTGACACTGGGAAAATTGGATATCTATATGCAAAAGAATGAAACTGACCTCTATGTTTTCCACATACAAAAATCAACTCAAGATGAATGAAAGACTTAAATGTAAGAGGCAAAACTGTAAAACCACTAGGAAAAAATAAGGAAAATACTTCAAGATATCTGTCTAGGCAAAGATTTCATGGCCAAAACCTCAAAAGCACAGATAACTGTAACGAAAGTTGACAAATGGAACTATATAAACCAAAAAGCTTCTGTGTCAAAGGAAACAATCAACAGAGTGAAAAGACAACCTGTTGAACGGTAGAAAATACATACGAACTATTCATCCAACAAGGGACTAAAATCCAGGCTATATAAGAAACTCGAACAACTCAACAATTAAAAAAACCCAAAAATTCCATTAAGAAGTGGGCTAAGGACATGAATAGACATTTCTCAAATGAAGACATACAAATGGCTGCATGAAATAATGTTCACCATCACTAATCGTCAGGGAAATGCAAATCAAAACCACAATGAGATATCATCTTACTGTAGTTAGAATGACCATTACTAAAAAGACAAAAATAACAGATGCTGATGAAGATGCAGGGAAAACTCACATATACTGTTAGAGAGGATATAAATTGCTACAACCACTATGGAAAACAGTATGGAAATTCCTCAAAAAACCAAAAATGTAGCTATACAGGGTGATCCAGCAATCCCTCTGTAACTCAGTCATCTTTATTTATCTAAAGGAAAAGAAATCAGTATATCAAAAGAATATCTGCACCCTCATGCTCATTGTGGCACTATTCACAGCAGCAAAGATATGGAATCAACCTAAGTGCCCATGGACAGACAAAGATAAAGAAAACGTGGGGTATATACACAGTGGAATTCTATTTGGTCATTAAAAAAGAATGAAATCACGCCATTTGCAGCAACATGGATGGAGGTGAAGGTCATTATGGTAAGTGAAATAAGGCAGGCACAGGAAGACAAATGTTGCATGTTCTTGCTCATATGTGGGAGCTAAAAAAGTTGATTTCAGGGAGACAGAGAACAGAATGCTAGATACCAGAGGCTAGGAAGGGTATGTGGGGGGAGGGGCGATAAAAAGAGGTTGGTTAGTGGGTACAAACATAGGTAGAAGAAATAAGCCCCAGTATTTGGTAGCAGAGTAGGGTGACTATAATTAGCACCAATGTATTCTATATTTCAAAGTAGCCAGAAGAGAAGGCTTGAAATGTTACCAACGTATATAACTGATAAATACTCAAGGTGATGGATACTGCAAATAGCCTGACTTGATTGCTGCACATTCTACGTGTGTAACAAATACTCACATGTACCTCGTAAATATGTAAAATATTTTGTATCAATAAAAAATATTCTAAGATCTAATAAAAACAGCACAAGAAAGGCCTTACTTATGATTATCAATGGAGAAAATATTTGCTAAAATATTATCAAACATAAATTAGCAAAATATCAAACGAATATAATACCATTACCATTTTTCCCCCCAGTTGAGTGTAAAGATGGTGTTGTGGGTTGAATTTTGTCCCCAAAAAGGTGTTCCAGTGTCTGTCAATGTGACCTTATTTGGAAATTAAGTCTTTGCAGACAACTGAGTTAAGAGTAGGTCATTTGGGTGGGCCCAAATCCAATGTGACTGGTGCCCTTATGAAGAGGGAAATTTGGACAGAGACGGACATGCACACGGGAAGAACACTATGCGAAGATGAAGGCAGAGATGGCCAAAGATTGCAACAAACCACCAGAAGTTAGACTAGAGGCATAGAACAGATTCTCCCTCACAGTTCTCAGAAAGAACTGACAATGCTGACACCTTGGTCCAAAACTTCTAGGCTCTAGAACAGTGAGACAGTCAATTTCTGCTGTTTAAGCCATTCAGCTTGTGGCGCTTTGTTACGGCAGTCCTGGGAAACTAATACAGATGGTTAAGAGAGAAAACAATATGATACTCCCAGTAGATGCTGAAAGTCATTTGAAAACACTAAGTCTTGCCTCTTCATAAAATGAAAAACAAACCCTTAAGAAAGTTACATAATAAAAATATGCAGCTCAACCCAAAATCCAGCACCTTGCTTGTTGGGCAAATACTAAAATTCTCATTAAAGTCAGGAACAAAAGACAATATTCCTAGCACCAATACTACTAACACTCTTCAGGAATTGCTAAACAATGCAATTAGACAAGAGAATTAAATCAGAGGAGGCAAAATTATCACTCTTTGCAGATATGATTGTATACCTTGTAAAATCAAAAGATGTAAAAGACGAATTATAATTATAAAATTGGAATGTTCAGTATGCTAGCTGGTTAAGTTACAAGCTGTAGAGGACTTGTCTTTAAAGAAATGGAATCAGATGCCTGAGAATGAGGACAGGTGACATGGAGGGTGGTATACCAGGGTTGAGTCATCTCAAATTTGGGCAGGTGGCACCCCCCCAAGAGCTTCTTCTCACTGCTCACCCTGTAGCACACCTGCCCACCTGCAAGCCTCTCTATTACATATTCCTAGCCAGCTTCCCTGTCATGGAACAGACCCAGCAGAAAATCTACCAACATTCAACAGCACTAGACAAGGTCTATAGAAAATCAGCTCAATTCTTCCTTTATCAAACATATGATAAAAACGGTGGCATTAAAGACAAAGCCCAAGAAGAACAAATAGAATAATTGGTGCCAGAAACCAGAGAATTTAAAAATGAAAATACTTTTTTTACATAAGAAGCTCTAATTAGTAACCACATAGTGGTTTGGGAAGATATTGTATCCATAAAACAGCAAAAGGATGTTATATAGAAAGGCGGTAATTAAAAAAATAAGAATGCTCTAGGAAAGTAAGCATGTGATGGCTAAAATTAAAAACTCAGTAAAGGGCTGGAGGAAACTATTAAGGTTATCTCTTAGCTCATGGAACAATAAATCAAAGATGTAGAAAATCTGAGTGAAAGATAAGGGCATGGGAGATAAATTTAAAAGTCACATCTGGCTGGGTGCTGTGGCTCACGCCTGTAATCCCAGCACTTTGGGAAGCCCAGGCGGGAGGATTGCTTGAGGCCAGGAGCTCGAGACCAGCCTGGTAACATAGGAGACACCCATCTCTACAAAAAAATTAGCTGGGCATGGTGGCACCAGCCCGTAGTGCCAGCTACTCAGCAGACTGAGGCAGGAGGATCCCTTGAGTCCAGGAGTTTGAGGCTGCAGTGAGCTATGATTATGCCACTGCACTCCAGCCTTGGTGACAGAGCAAGACTCTGTCTCTAAAAAAAAGAGATAAAAAGTTTCCCTTCTCAAGTAGAATCCCAAAGAGAGATTATAAAGAAAATGGAGGGGAGCAATAAGACAATAGCAAATAGAAGAAGAAGAATAAGGCTTTCTCATTCACAAGAACTTGAAATTTACCTTTTACAATCTCTTTTGCAGGAGACTGAGTACAGTAGTCCCTCAGTATCCTCGGGGAACTGGTTTCAGGATCCCCCTTGGATACCAAAACCCATGGATGCTCAAGTCCCTGATATAAGTTGTTGTAGTGTTTGCATGTACCTATGCACATCCTCCTGTATGCTTCCAATCATCTCTAGGTTCCTTACGATACCTAATACGGTGTAACTGCCACGTAAATAGCTCTTATACTATATCATTTAGGGAATATTGACAGAAAAAGAAGTCTGTACATATTCAGTACAGATGCAATGCTTTTTTCCCCAAATATTTTTGACTGGTGGTTGGTTGAATCATGGATGGGAACCCAGGAATATGGAGGGCCTACTGGACTTACTCCAGAGAAACATGGGTGGTAACCAAGAAAGAGGCAGAGGTAAGCGACAAGAAATGGAGAAAGCTAAAGGAAGGAAATTCCAGGATGACAGCCATGCTGCAGGCCAAAAGTAAACCGAAGTACAACAGACTGACTCCAGAAGAATGTCTTCAAGAACAAAAATGGAAATTAATCAAGCAACAGAATGATTAAGTGGCTGAATAAGTACAACAGCATGGTGGAGAAAGTATATGTTTCTTCTCTTACTAAGAGAAAAGAAAGTCAATTATAGACTTAAGGAAAAGCAAATACATAAAAAAAAATCATGATCTTTGCTCCTAGTGTATAAAAATGTAATTGATCTTTATAGTAACATTCTGTCCCCTGACCTTGTGAAATTCTCTTATTAGCTTTTGTAATTGTTTCATGGGTTTCCTGGTGTATGCTGGGCAAACAATTATATCATCTGCAAATAAAAAAAATCATGATCCAAATATGAAGCAAGGTAAAACACAGCATGGTTTTAAACTATCGATGAAAGTAAAGAAAAGATAATTCACTTGACTTGATGCTAGACACATGTCTATACTGATTGGTACGAGGTGTGTAGACATCGGGTTGGCGTATCAGTCAGGGTTCAACCAGAGAAACATAACCAATAAGAGACTTGTATTATGATATTTGTCGCAGGGAATTGGCATATGCAATTGCAGGAGCTAGCTAGTCAAGTCCAAAATCGTCTTTACGGTGGGCCATTAGGAAGGACAGCTGGAACTGGGTGTCAGCCAAAGCTTCCGTTCACAGGTGGAATTTCTTCTTTAGGAAAGCCTCAGCTCTTAAATCCTAGCAATGGATTGGTTCAAACTCACTCAGGTCATCTACATAATCCCTTTTACTTAAAGTCAACTGATTATTGGCTTTAATCACATCTACAAAATACCTTCACAGCAACACCTAGATCAGTATTTGGTTGAATGATGGGGACTGTAGGCTCAGCCAGATTGACACATAAAATAATAGTCTCAGTCTGTAAATAAGGAATCATAATCCCAGATCGCCATTTGGCTCCATAATGAAAACGATTTGCACAGTCATAACATTATACATGTATTCATGTGTTTGGCTGTTTTCTTCAGCTTTCTGAATAAGCTTTTAGACAAAAAGACTGTGCATAATTTTTTAGGGCATAATGTAAATGTCATCAACATTGTTAACGTAAATATATGAATATTGTGTTTTTTCCCCCAAGATGGTTGACTAGAAGCATTTCCAGGACTTCTCATCCACTTAGAAGATCCAAAATAGCGTGTAGGCAATCACACTTTGAATACCTTATCCAAGAGGGAACATGAGAGTCCAACATAAAAGTAAAAGGAAACTTTAAAATCAAGGAAGGAGAAGGAAAACAGGCAGCTTGTGTGGCTGGGACCAGCAGGAACCAGGATTGATTCCCCAGGACGGGAGACGGTGAGTGAGTCTCTTTCCCCCTGGGGAATCGTACCATCCAGGCCACAGAAGAGCACCTTAATCTACCCAACCTCTGAGTGTAACTTAGGAAGCAGTGGAGAGACTGTTAGAAGGACTTACTCCAGGGAGTGTCCTATGCCCTTCCTGAGACCTAGGAGCATATAATATATTACATATAATGAGATGCCATTCTTAACCAGGGAATCGGCTCCTTAAACCAGGACTGAGGAGCGAACATGGCTCCAGCTCTCTGAACCCACCCCTAACCCCACTGTAGACACTCTAAAAGCCCCGATTTGACAGCTACACAATCTATGCATGTAACAAAATTGTACTCATACCCTATAAATTTATACATTTTTTTTTAAAACACATGGATATAGACATGAAAGTACGTTAACCTACTTAGAGAAGGATAGTTATAGTAGAAATAGCTAAGAGGTGAAAACTGTGAACAACCTCAATAACCAATAGTTGGAGACTGGTTAAATAAATTATGGAATATTTATATAATGGAATACGATGCTACACATAGGTTAAAAATATGATGTAACTCTCTATTCTGATACGAGAATTTCAAATTTCTTCATTAAGTGAAAAAGTAAAACGCAGATCAGTGTGTTTAGTGTGGAAATATATGTGTATATAAAAATTATTTCTGGAATATACATATAAGAATACACACATACATATATATGCAGGTATGTATGCATGTATAAAAATGTATATGTATATATAAGTTTTTAAGAAAGATACAAAGAAAAGGGAACTTTTTTTTCAGTTTAACACTTATTTTTAAATTTAGGATATTACGGGGGTACAAACATTTTGGTTACACGAAATGCGTTTGCTTCACCCAAACCAGGGCTACAAGCAAGTCCTTCCCCTATACAGTGTACCCCATTTCCATTAGCTGTGGGTTTAACCCCCAACCCCCACACCCCCCCACCCACCTGATCGGCACCGGTGAGTATTACTACCATGTGAGCACCTTAGTGTTTATCAATTAGTACCAGTTTGATGGCGAGTACATGTGGTGCATGTGTTTCCATCCTTGTGATACCTCACTTCGAAGGATGGGCTCAGTCTCTATCCAGGATAACATAAGAGGTGCTAGATCACCATTGTTTTTTGTAGTTGAGTAGTATTCCATGGTATACATATACCGTATTTTATTAATCCACTCATGTATTGGTGGGCACTTAGGTTGTTTCCACATCTTTGCAATTGTAAATTGTGCTGCTGTAAACGTTCAAGTGCAGATGTCTTTATTATAGAATGACTTTTTTCCTTGGAGTAGATGCCTAGTCATGGGATTGGTGGATCAAATGGCATTTCTATTTTTAGCTCTTCGAGGTATCTCCAAATTACTTTCCACAGGGGTTGTACTAATTTGCAGTCCCATCAGCAGTGTAAGAGTGTTCCTATCTGTCTACATCCATGCCAGCATTTGTTATTTTGGGACTTTTTGATAGAGGACATTTTCACTGGAGTTAGGTGATATCTCACTGGAGTTTTGATATGCATTTCCCTAATTAGAGATGTTGAGCATTTTTTTATATGTTTGCTGGCCATTATTCTGTCTTCTTTTGAAAAGTTTCTGTTCATGTCCTTTGCCCATTTATTGATAGGGTTGTTTGATGTTTTCTGGTTGATTTTTTTAAGTTCTATATAGATTCTTGTTATCAGCCCTTTATTGGAGTGCAGAAAGCAAATATTTTCTCCCATTCTGTAGGTCATCTGTTTGCTCTAATGATAGCTTCCTTGGCTGTGCACAAGCTTTTTAATTTGGTCAGGTCCCATTTGTTTATTTTTGTTGCTGCTGTGATTACTTTGGGGGTCTTCTTCATAAATTGTTTGCCTAGGCCAATGTCTAAAAGAGCCTTCCCAACATCTTCCTCCAGAATTCTTAAGGTTTCGTGCCTTAGGTTTTAGTCTGTTATCCATCATGAGTTGATTTTTGTGAGAGGTGAGAGGTGGGGATCCAGTTTCAATCTTCTGCATGTGGTTATCCAGTTTTCCCAGCACCATTTATTGAACAGAGATTATTTTCCCCAATGTATACTTTTGTCAGCTTTGTCAAAGATTAGATGATGATATGAGGATGGTTTATATCTGGTATCGTTGTCCTATTGCAAAGGTCTTTATTTCTTTTCTTGTGCCAGTACAGTGCTGTTTTGGTTACTATAGCCTTGTAGTAAAGATTGAAGTCGGGCAGACTTATGTCTCCCTATTTGTTCTTTTTGCTTAAGATTGCTTTGGCTATATGAGATCTTCTCTGGTTCCAGACAAAGCATAGAATTATTTTTTCTAAATCTGTAAAGAATGATGGTGAAATTTTGATAGGGATTGCATTAATTCTGTAGATCTCTTTAGGTAGAATGGACATTTTAACAATATCGATTCTACCAATATATGAGCATGGTAGGGATTTCCATCCGTGCACATCTTCTACAATTTCTTTTCTCAGTGTTTTGTAGTTCTCTCTATAAACATCTCTCACTCCCTTCCTTAAATATATTCCTAAATATTTAATTTTCTTTGATGGCATTGTGAAAAGTGTTGCATCTTTGATTTGATTTTCGGCTTGACTGTTATTGGCTTATATGAATGCCACTGATTTGTGTGCATTGATTTTGTACCCTGAGACTTTACTGAATTCATTTATCAATTCCAGGATTCTCCTGGTTGAATCCTTGGGATTTTCTAGATATAGTATCATATCATCAGCAAAGAGTGAGAGTTTGATCTCTTCTGCCCCTATTTGGACACTGTTATGGAAAGGAATTTGGACTAGAGAGAGGAAGAGAAACTTTTATTTTTTATTTTTGGTACCATCTGGATTTTTTTTAACAATGTTTATGTAACACATTTGATATTATTTAAGGTTAACAGCGTTATCCGGGTGGTGGGATGAAGAGCCACTTAAATTTTTTTCATCTTTTCCAGGCTAAAAACAAACCAAACATATAACCTAACAAACGTTACTTAAAAATGTTTAGTGACGTCTACTATATACTAAGCAGTATGCCAAACTTGGTCATGCAAAGGTACTTAAGACAGCTGCTGTCCTGAAGTAGTTCAACTCAGGTGGGAGATACATGTGTTCAAACAGACTGTGAGAAAATACTGTGGTGCAAGAATAGAAATAAGCACAGGGAGGCACGAGGGCACCACAGCACCAGACTGTGTGAAGCCCCAGGTATATGCCCCTCAAAATTGGGAAGGTGGTCAGATGAGAGGTGGTAGCATATGGCCTGGAGAGGAGAGACGAGTCAGGTAACAAGACTCTGTAGTTTGCTTTCTCTTTTACAAAAAAGTGACTAACTTTTAAACTTATCTCACAGGTTACATGCAGATTAAATAAAATCATCTATAAAAAGCCTGGCACACAGTGGCATTTAAATTTGAGTGCTTTTCACCTTCTCCTGACACATACCTGAAGCCTGGAAATTGTGCCAGGTAGATGTTGCTATTTTTTTCTAGTTTAAAAAACAACCACCGCAAAACAAAACAAAACAAACAAACAACCAAACAAAAACAGAGGTAAATGACTTGCCCAACATGACTGGCTAAATAGAGGCAGATTTGAGAGAAAGCACAGGTGTTCTGACACCTCAGTTGATGCTTCTTGCATGGTACCTACAAGGACAGTGACATTTAATCATATCCGTTTTCTACATGTTGTGACAAGAGGCAGCAAGAGGTGGTATGGACGCAGGTGGGTCACGAAGCCCCAGAACGTGGACTGTGTGATGATGCTTCTTAAAGAAATGCCAGGCTCCAGGTCCCAAGAAGCAGTCCACCACTGGGACCCAAGAGCCCTAGGGCTTCCTCTATCTCTTCCACCCTCCCACCACCTCCTCCACATCAGCCGGTCAACGGTGAGCGGAGGCCTCTGACCTTCTGTTCCGGAGGAGCTATCGATGAATGTGCATTATCATTATGATACCAAACCAACCCGGGTCTGCTCACCTGGTGCAGCAAAGCCAGACACTGAAGCTGAGAATGACATAGGGAGGGAGAGGCGTCCTTATCACAGGGCGCCACGCAAGAGAACGAGCAGCTCACACTGAAGACCCAGACTCCCTGATGGTTTACAAGCCAGGGTTTCTAAAGGCAGGGGTACATTGTGGGCATGTGAAGCTGTAAATCAACACAGGGAGGTTATATGTTGGCCAGGCCCCAAAAGGTGGGATATCTTGTAGTGGGGGTGTAGGGGCACAGGTGGATGCAGAGATTCTTGGATTCCTGGAAAGGAATGTTAAGATGGGTGTGACAGGCCCCTCAGGGGAAATTTAGAACAAAAAATGGTAGTCAGATTCCAATTCCTCAGTTCCTCCATATCTTCATTTTCCATCCCCTGGGGGTTTCTGAAAAACAACTCAAGAACATGTGTTAAGATGCCATCTTTTAGTTTCCACAGGGAGCCACATTACCTCTAGACCCTGGCTCACCTGGAGGCCACCGTTCTCACCAGGTTGCCCACCCACTTTTCAAGGCCAACCAGGTGCCTTGAACCTCCCCTGAGGAGCTAAGATTTTCCTTTATTTCCTTGCTGGGGGATGGGGAGCAGCAGGCCCCAAAGAGGGGTCCCTGCCCCCTACCAATTATATAATAGCAACATGTTCATAACACCAAGCATGTTCAAATTGTGTGCGTGTTTTAAGGACTTAAAGTTTTATGTGGGGGGGATGCATTTGAGAAATAAGGAGGGATCCTCAGTTTGTAATAAAGATGAGTGTGACAAGTCCTTCTCTCCAGTTTGTGGCACTTGTCCACACCAAGTGGGAGAAGTGGGAGTTTCAACAGCTAGAGTTATCTTAAGAGCTCTTAAACCCTCAAGGAATTCTAAGGATAGGAGCCAATGAAATAATTAGCACTGCACTTCTGAAGGGCAGCCGCAGACAAACTGCACCTAGGAGCCAGCTGGGTGTCTGCGCAAGCTAAGTTGACAGAAAGGGCTCTTCAAACACTTCTTGCTAATCAGCTCAATTACAGATTACCCTGTACAGAGGTTCCAAATCAATACAACTAGATGTTTTTGTGCTTTGCTATTGCTCTGTATAAAATGCTCTGTTTTTAACTTGTGCTCATTATTAAACAAAAAACCCTGTCCTTTTTATCAAAAAGCAAGTGAAAACTGTGGTCTGTTTCTACTCTCTACAGTTCTCTAAGCCTGAAGAGCATTTGGCACCTGGGCAATGCTGTCCCAGGTTTTCAGCTGGCAGACTGCTGGGGACTAATCCACCACCACAGGGCATTGCTTTAAGAAACTGTAGAAAGCAGAAATACCCCACAGTCTTCACTCATTTTTTTTTTTAATAAAAAGGACAGTCTTTGTTTGATAATGGGCACTGCTGAAATTTAACCCTAGCTTTTTATACAGAGCAATAAACAGGGTACCAACAATACTGGTACTTTAACAAGTCAAAAAAAAAATTGAGCATTTTGTCTCTTAAATTACATCTTCCTAGAGTTCCTTGGTCCAAGAGGCCTCTGGTCCTTAGAGACCAGATTATTCTTGAATCAGGCAGTGGCACATCCTTTGTGATTCATGCTCCTTTTTTTACAGACATAATTTGCTGTAAACAGGAGGTCAGCTTCTTAATGTCCTTCAGGAGACCATGCTATATGCACGATAGAATCAGGAAACATTTATCCCCAATAACAGTATTACCACATGCTGAGCATTTCCCATGTGTAAGGAAATTTTACAATTGCTAGACATGCATTAGCTCATTGCCTCCTCTTTATAATACCTTGGAGTAAGTGCCATTATTACTCTCATTTTGCATATAAGGAAATTAAGGCTTATAAGCAGCTCCCCTATACTACCAACATAGTGAAGACTAAACTCTGATCTTTTTCTTTTGCCCAAATTCCTTTCTAAGGGGGCCTAGTGGGTCATGCCTACGAATGATAACATCTCAGTAAATAGGTTTTTATGATGTGGTTTACTTTCCAAACTGATTCTGGCATAGCATCACATGAAAGATAGAAGACCCTTGTCTTAACTCAAGCATTCCTTTCCTCTGATTCCTGGTCTTTTGGACAAAGCCTAACTCTTTCAGCCAATTGTCAACTAAAGAATCCCTAAATCCGCAAAGCTTAAGCACATACCCCCAACACTGGTGCTCTGGAGGTGGGGGAGGCCACCAGCTGTGGGACCCCCAGACGCTGGGACATGCAGCCATCTTGGGTAATAACCCTCCCTCAGCACGGCAACTTTGCGTTGCCATGGTGGGCTCTGCCCTTGTAGGCAGGGAGAAAAGAGAAAAGCCGATTTCTCTGTGTGACTGCAGTGAATCTGCAGGACTTTGGTGCTAAGAAACAGTCCACAAACTGTTGATTTGGCTAGTTGGGTCAGAGTTGGTGGGCAAAGCTTGACCGTGTTACCCCAACACTGGTGCTCTCGGTGGGGGGAGGCCACCAGTGGTGGGATCCCCAGACGCTGAGAAGCACTGTGGTTTTGGGCAACACCTCTCCCCCAGCCACACAACTTCCACACTGGCACAGTGGGCTCCACCCTTGGAGGTGCAGAGAATGAGAAAAGCCACTTTCTCTGTGTGACTGGCATGAATCTGCCAGGCCTTAATACTAAGCAATATGGGGCAGCCTATTGATTCGATCCAGTGGGCCTGCTTTGATCATCCGATAAGAACATAACTCTAGGGCTTGATCTTGGTGCCCTGGCAGCTGCCAGCTTCAGAATTTGTGGACTGGGAAGGAGAATCTTGGCCAGAGTCCTCAGCAATTGCACTAATTGATGCACCCCCATCAGGAGCAGCCTCCCAAGTGTGTCAAAAAAGCCTTGAATAACATATTAGCAGCTCCCCCTAGCAGCAGATCAAGCAGCCATAGAAGTATACACACTCAGGCTTGTAGGCAGCAGTTGGCCTTACCCACCTAAAGAGGGAACAGGGTTCAAGTAACCCTTGGGAGTGACAAGACATTTCCCAAAGACCGGGGCATTCGTATTCCCCATTTAGGGGATCAGAGCCCAACACAGAGGCATTGGATTACCTTGATAATTGGCTCCTCCATGCAAACTACAATCAACAACAGAGAGGGTAACCCCATAGCTCAACACAATGCCTTCCATCTGAACCTATTGGAGGACAGCAGAGTCATACACACAAGTGTGATTTACCACCTGGGAGCTTAAGCTGGTGGACCAAACTCACTAATATCCATTGGCAAGAGGCAAAGACAACAGGTCAGAGGTAATTCAACTTGCTTAAACACCTCTAAGGTAATACAAGACCAGCACACCTCTTCCCACTACTGTCAAGAAATGTCCCTTTGGGGACTTGGAGATAGAGCCATAAACCAGTCCCAGGACCCCCAGTTCTTGATAAAGTAGCCTGATGAGAAAGAACACAGGAAACATGAAAGATCAGAAAGAACAGTGACACCCAAAATAAATCATTTGATCTTCAACAACGGATACTAATTTACACGATATGATTAAAAAGACAGATGAAGAATTTGGAATATGGGTTGTAAGAAAACTCAGTGGAATTAAAAAGAAAATAAAAACCCAACGCAAAGAAGCAACAAGAACAATACAGGAAATGAATAAAAAATTCTCTAAGGAAATTGAAATATTACCCAAAAACCCCAGAAATTCTGGAAATGAAAGAGACATTTAAGGAACTACAAAACACAGTGGAAAGCCTTAAGAATAGAATGGATCATGCAGAGGAAAGAATCTCAGAGCTTGAAGATAATGCCTATGTGCTAAACAAATCAGATGAAGAAAAAGAACACAGAAGCAAGAGACAAGAACAAAATATACAAGAAATGTGGGATTATATAAAGAAACCAAATATAAAAATCACAGGCATCCCAGAGGGAGAAGAATAAAATATACAAGGGCTGGAAAACTTATTTCATGGAATACTGGAGGAAAATATGCCTGGCCTGGCCATAAATCTAGACATCTGGGTACAAGAAGCACACAGAATACTGGGAAACTCAATGTGAAAAGGCAATCACCACGTCCTGTAGTTATTAGGCTGACCAAAGTAAACACGAAAGAAGAAATTCTTCAAGCAGTAAGATGAAAACAGCAGATAACCTACAAAGGAAACCCTATCAGACTAACTGCAGACTTCTCAACTGAAACTTTATAAGCAAGAAGGGACTGGGCACCTATCCTCAATGTCCCAAAACAGAATGATGGCCAACCTAGAGTTCTCTACCTGGCAAAACTAAGTTTCATCCATGAGGGAGAAATAAAGACCTTTCCGGACAAGCAATCACTGATGGAATTTGCAAAGACCAGACCTGCCCTCTCAGGAAGTACTCAGACCTGCATTATACACTGAACAGCACAATAGACACTCACTAAAGTAAAATCACGCAAGAGTTAAACTCCAGAACCTGGATTTCACAATGGCTTGAGAGGCAAAACAAAACAATAAGAATTTATCCAACAATATGAACAGAAATCTATCCCAAGTATCAATCCTCTCAATAAATGCGAATGGCTTGAATTGTCCTCTGAAGAGACACAGACTGGCAGAGTGGATAAAAATTCATAAGCCAAGTATCTGCTGTCTACAGGAAATGCATCTAACCCACAAAGATGCTTTCAGGCTTAAGGTCAAGGGATGGAAAACAAACTTCCAGGTAAATGGAAGCCAAAAGAAAGCAGTAGTAGCTATACTACTATACTATATTCAGATAACATAGCTTTAAAATAGCAAAACTAAGGAAGGACAAAGATGGTCACTATAAAATGGTGAAAGGAAAAACCCAACAAGAAGACTTAATAATTCTTAATATTTATGACCAAACTCAGGAGCACCCAGATACATAAAGCAAGCCCTGTTTGATCTAAATAGCATGATAAACAGTAATGCCGTAGTAGCCAGGGATTTCAACACCCCACTGACTGAACAGGACAGACCTTCCAAGCAGAAAATAAACAAAGAAATAATGGACTTAAACAGAGTTCTAGAGCAAAAGGATCAAACAGACATCTACAGAACATTCCACCCAAATAAAGCTGAATATACATTCTTCTCATCTGCCCGTGGAACTTTCTCCAAAATCGATCACATCCTAGACCACAAATAAGACCTCAAGAAATCTTAAAAAATAGAAATCATACCATGTATCTTCTCAGACCACAGTGGTACAAAATTAGAGTTCAATTCCAACAGAAACAGCCACCACTTCACAAAGTCATGGAAATTAAACAATCTATTGTTGAATGACTATTGGGTCAAGGAGGAGATACAGAGGGAAATCAAAAGATTCTTTGAACTAAATGATAACAGGGACACAAGTTATCAAAATCTGTGGGATACAGGAAAAGCATTCCTGAGAGGAAAACTAATAGCATTAAATGCTCACATCCAAAAAACAGAAAGCTCAAAAATCAACAAAATAACAAACCATCTCAAGGAACTGGAAAAGGAAGAGCAAATTAATTCTAAACCTACCAGAAGAAAAGAAATAACGATGATCAGAGGAGAACTAAATGAAATTAAGAGCAAAAGAACTATACAGAAGATCAATAAAACCAAAAGCTGGTTTTTCAAAAAGGTAAACAAAATTGATGGCCCCCTTGCTAGATTTACAAGAACTGGAAAGGAAAGGACTCTAATAAACTCAGTTAGAAATGAAAAAGGGGAGGTCACCACCAACATCATGGAAATACAAAATATTATCTTTGAATACTATACAAACCTATATGCCCCAAAACTACATAAAGTGGAGGAAATGGAAAAATTCTTAGAAACATACTACCTCTCTCAGTTCAATCAGGAGGAAATAGAATTCCTGAACAAACCAATATCAAGCACTGAAATTGAAGTAGCAATTAAAAACCTTCCAAGGAAAAGTGCCAGACCAGGTAGGTTCACACCCGAATTTTACCAAACCTCCAAAGAAGAACTCATACGTATACTGCAGAAATTATTCCACAACATTGAGAAAGATGGTATCCTCCCCAACTTATTCTATGAAGCCAATATCACCTTGATACCAAAGCCAGGAAAGGACACAACAAAAAAAAGAAAACTATAGACCAATATCCTTCATGAATATAGATGCAAAAATCCTCAACAAAATCTTAGCAATTTGAATCCAACAGCACATCAAAAAAATAACTCATCATGACCAAGTGGGCTTTATCCCAGAGATGTAAGCCTGGTTCAACATACGCAAATTGATAAATGCAATTCACCACATAAATAAAAGCAAGAATAAAGACCATACAATTCTCTCAATGGATGCAGAAAAAGCATTTGACAAAATCCAGCACACTTTTATGATAAAAACTCTTAACAAAATAGTCATAGATGGGCATACCTTAAAATTATTAAGACCACATATAATAAACCCCCAGCCAATATCATACTGAATGGGGAAACATTGAAAACATTCCCTCTTACAACTGGAACCAGACAACGTTGCCCACTATCTCCACTTCCATTCACCGCAGTGCTGGAAGTCCTTGCCAGAGCAATTAGATAAGAGAAGGGAATTAAGGGCATCCAAATGGGGGCAGAAGATATCAAACTCTCACTCTTTGCCAATGATATGATATTATATCTAGAAAACCCCAAGGATTCAACCAAGAAACTCCTGGAATTGATAAATGAATTCAATAAAGTCCCAGGATACAAAATCAGTGCACACAAATCAGTGGCATTCATATAAGCCAACAACAGTCAAGCCAAATATCAAATAAAAAACACAGACCTTTCACAATATCTTCAAAGAAAATTAAATATCTGCGAATATAGTTAATGAAAGAGGTGAGAGACCTATATAGGGAGAACTACAAAACACTGAGAAAAGAAATTGTAGAAGATGTAAATGGATGGAAAAATCTACCATGCTCATAGATTGGCAGAATCAATATTGTTAAACTGTCCATACTACCTAAAGTGATCTACAGAATTAATGCAATCCCTATCAAAGTACCATCATCATTCTTTATAGAACTAGAAAAAATAATTCTACGCTTTGTGTGGAACCAGAGAAGACTTTGTATAGCCAAAGCAATCTTAAGCAAAAAAATCAAACTGGGAGATATCAGTCTATCAGATTTCAAGTTTACTACAAGGCTATAGTAACCAAAACAGCATTGTACTGGCACAAGAAAAGAGATATAGCCCTTCAAAACAGAACTGAGAACCTGGATATGAAACCATCTGCATATTGTCATCTAATCTTTGACAAAGCAGACAAAAATACACATTAGGGAAAAGAATTTCTATTCAATAAGTGGTGCTGTGAAAACTGGATAACCACATGCAGAAGATTGAAACTGGATCCCCACCTCTCACGTCTCACAAAGGTTAACTCATAATGGGTAACAGACTTATACCTAAGGCATGAAACCTTGAGAATTCTAGAAGAAAATGTTGGGAAGACTCTTGTAGACATAGGCCTAGGCAAAGAATTTATGAAGAAGTTCCCCAAACTAATCACAGCAGCAACAAAAATAAATAAGTGGGACCTGATCAAATTAAAAAGCTTCTGCACAGCCAAGGAAACTATCATTAGAGCAAATAGACAACCTACAGAATGGGAGAAAATATTTGCATGTTACACATCCAATAAAGGGCTAATAATAAGAATCTATATAGAACTTAAGAAAATCAATAAGAAAAATAAAATAAACTCATCAGTAAATGGGCAAAGGACATGAACAGAAACTTTTCAAAAGAAGACAGAATAATGACCAGCAAACATATAAAAAAATGCTTAACATCTCTAATCATTAGAGAAATGCAAATCAAAACCACAATGAGATATTACCTAACTCCAGTGAGAATGGCCTTTATCAAAAAGTCCCGAAACAACAAATGCTGGTGAGGATGTGGAAAGACAAGAACACTCTCACACTGCTGGTGGGACTGCAAATTAGTGCAACCCCTGTGGAAAAGAATTTGGAGATACCTTACAGAGCTGAAAATAAAAATACCATTTGATCCAGCAATCCCATTACTAGGCATCTACCCAAAGGAACAAAAGACATTCTATAATAAAGACATCTGCACATGAATGTTTATGGCAGCACAATTCACTATTGCAAGCATGTGGAAACAACCCAAGTGCCCTTCAGTCCATGAGTGGATTAATAAAATATGGTATATGTATACTATGGAATACTACTCAATTACAAAAAACAATGGTGATTTAGCACCTCTGGTATTATCCTGGATAGAGCTTGAGCCCATCCTTCAAAGTGAGGTATCACAAGAATGGAAAAATAAGCACCCCATGTACTTACCATCAAATTGGTACTAACTGATCAGTAGTAATATTCATTGGGTGTCAGTCTGGTGGGGGGTGGGGGTGGATAAACTCACAGCTAATGGATGGGAGGGCACACCTCTAGCCTTGGCTTGGGCGAGGCAAAGTCATTACTTGTAACCAAAATGTTTGTACCCCCATAATATCTTTAAATGAAAAAAAAAGAATCCCTAAATCCACCTATGACTTGTAAGCCCCCGCTTTGAGATTTCTCCCTGTCTCCATAAAATGTATAAAACCAAACTGTAACCCAGCCACAGCAAGTCCACTTGCTCTAGACTTCTTGGGTGTGGCTCCAGGCCATGGTCCTCAAATTTGGCTCAGAATAAACCTCTTTAAAACTTTTTTTTACACAGTTTGGCTTCTTTTCCATCGACAAGGTGTAGTATATTAGTTATCTGTTATTCTATAACAAATTACCCCATAACTTAAAGGCTTAAAAAGATAATATACATTTATCACCTCATAAAATTTCTAGGTCAGAAATTCAGGAATAGCTTCATCGGGTTCTTCTGGGTCAGGATCCCTATTGCCAACATGTCATTTGTGGCCGCATCATCTGAATGCTTGACGAGAGCTGGAAGATCCGCTGCCAGGATGATCCACTCAGGCTAGGGCTAGCTTTGGGAAGGAGGCCTCGATTTCTCATCACATGGGCCCCTCCGGGGGATGCTGTAATGTTTTTGCAACATCACAGCTGACTCTCTTCAGAGTGAGTAATCTAAGAGAGAGCAGAGGGTGGAAACGTCAATGTCTTTGTAACCCAGCCCCAGAAGTCACACACGGGCACTTCTGCCATGTTCTGTTGGGCACACAGGACTGTCAGGATCCAGTAGGAGAAGCTCCTACACAAGGGTGTGACTATGGGGTGACAATCACTAAGGACACCTCAGGGGAGGGCAGAATCAGAATTGAGCTTGAGTCTACTCTCCATAAAGCTATACTCAAGACCACTTTATGGTATTGCCTCCCCGATAAAGATTCTCCCTGAAGTGTTCAAGATATTTGGATAGCCATGAAAGAGTAAGCAATGATAAAATAAGAAAAACAGCATGTACTGAGCTCTTACTATGTCCCAGGCATTGTACTAAGTGATCAGCATCATTCTCCCATCAAACCTGCTGGTGAAGCTCCGCGAAGCTAAGTGACTTGCCCAGCCCCCAGAAGTGAAATCAACACGATCTTTCTGAATGTGAAGACTTTGCGAGATGGATAGACAAGTATGAATAGAGGCTACTTATGTGAAGGGGAAAACAAAGACAGGGAGTGTGAGTCTGTGGTTGAGAAAAGACTCAGACTAGAGCTGGAATTGAAAATCAGGGTGATGCAGTCAAGTGAATATCACTGCTCAATTGCCACTCAGGTAACCTTGGGGGTTAAACCTAAGAAACAGGTGAGGTGAAAGAATTCTCCCGGTACGAATTATACAGGGCAGTTAGTCAAGTATCACACTGACCTTAAAATGTAGTTCTTCTAAGCTGAGTGGATTTATCTTATTCAGAGAAACATAGAAATATTTTTTTTCCTTAAAGACATGGAGATAAAAGAGAAAGACATAGAGAAAACTTGGTTTCTAAGCGTATCTCTAGACTAGATATATCCACTTGAGTAAGTAGGAAATTCTTTAAAACCAATGCTTTTTTCACCTCAAATGAGATCCATTTCCTCTTTTTTCCCATTATTATCCATGGTCTAATTGATACATAACTTCAAAATTCAAACCATGAACTAATCACAGAGCGTCAATGGCATCTGCTCCACACTGCGGGAGGTGGTAGAAGATATGTAGAAATATGGTATGAGGCAGCGTCCTAGAGAGGCTTAGATTTATTTGGAGAGAAAAGATGTGCACAGGGACCCCTCTGCAAGAGACTCTGCACAGTGACTGTTTGGGAGGCCAATTGTTCACCAACAGTAAGCACGGAGGGAAGACCAAGGATGCTGTCTGAGAAGGCAAAGACAGCGGGGGAAGAATGCATGGGTGCAGGAGATGAGATCTGAGTCTCTTCTGCTTTGATGATGGTCAAGTCTGGATTGATCATTTTGTGTCCTTAGTTGGGTTTTTGCAAAAGCAAAGCCTGAGACAAAAACTTGGGTGCAAGTAATTTATTCTGGAGATGATCCCAGGACATGAGTAAGGAAGAGCATAGTAAGAGTGAGACAGGGAAGGAGGAGCCAGTAAAGAAAGGATGCATTCCTACAACCTTGCTGTTGGGGAGCTCAGCTCCTCGGGGATCTTGGAGAAGCACACAGAATGCTTTCTAGAATCTTCTTTTGGAAGAACAGAAAGCTGGAGCATGAATCCACTGGCTGCCACACCCATTGGTTGAGGGTTATCCCCACGGGCATTAACACCCCTGCCCTTCCCGACTATGCCAAGACGTGAGCCGAGTGGAATTCCATGGCTTCGAAGGCAGCCCTAAGGCAGAAAAACAGAGAAATGCCATAGCATACCCTTGAGAGAGGGGCACTAGCAGGAAGTCTGAAATTGCCTACCACAGCTATGGCTGAAATCAGAGGGGGGTGGATGAGACGTGGTAAAAGGCACAGAAATTGTCCGTTACGGTCATGAAAGTAAAAACCACCTCCTCCTGTACCCTCGACGTAGTTGTCCTTGGCTCGAAATATATCATGTGGCCACCGCTAGCTGGAAAGGAACCTGGGTGGTGGAGCAGTTGGGGGGGCCATTTGTAAGTAAGAGTGTAGTTTGTAAGGGTCACACAGGACAAAGTCAGAGCACAGTCTGTAAGGAAGAATGAGAATGGATATTGGGCAGGCAGCTAGCATGGTCTGCTCAACGTCACATCTGAGAGCAGCCCTCTCTCCCCCAACTCCGCTGTTCCCCTCTCCCCCGAATCTCCGTAAATCATGCAGTGTGGGGACAGAGTTACATTAGAAGCCGCCAGCTCCGCCTTTCCACCATGCACTTGTCCATGTTTCGCTTTGGTGATTCCTACACCCTCATGCCCCACGGAGTGCTCAGAAGAGGGGGCAGCCGTGCGGTTTGCCATTAAAGCAGCTGCCGTCGATCCTCTTCCACAAACACAGCTTTACGTGGCTGTCCCTGAGAAGGGCGCAAGGTAAACGCGTGGCTGTCATCATGCCAGCAACCCAGGGAAAGCGAATTGTCACTCACATTTGTGACTCGACTGTGTAACACATGGCAACGCTCCTGGGCTGAGTTGCCCCTGGAAGGTAAGAAGAGTCTGTTAGGTGCGGTCTTGGAACAAGTGAAACTGAGGACACGCATAGCTTCTCTCCTTTTCTCCCACTCTCTGGCTGCCTTTCTTTCCAGAAGGGATCGGCAAAGACTCTTGCAACTTGATTTCCTCCTTTACCCAAACCTCCAACACAGGAAAAGGATATAAAATGGGAAATCAGGTCCCATCTCTTGCCCCTTTCCTCCTGTTCCGTCTCTGTGGGGAGATGGTCGTGTGGAGGCTGTCACCACTGGTGGCCATGGTAACAGAATAATTGACATACAGTCTGAAAGTCATAAACTTAATGAAACTATAGTTTTTATTGCACTTCACCCTCATCTCTGATTAAATCAGATCTGCATAATGCGAGGATATTAAATTTCCATGTTTCTCATTTTCTCTCCCCTGCCAATAGGAAGGCTCTGCTATGAGGCAGCCATGCCAGTGGGCTGAGAACATCATTGCTCTAGATTTTGCTGAAAAATGGTTTTTAATCACTGGTGCTGGGTGGCCCACAAAGCAAAGCAAGCTTGTGAGAAACGGTTGGATTCTGGCTCCGTGGAGATACAGCTGCTTCTCTCTGGCAGGTGGAGATTTTATGGAAGTCCAGGGGAGGAAGAGGAGGAAAGAGACGTCAGCGGGGCCAGTGCATCAGAGAGACATGTGGATTCAAGAAATAGCTACAGAGGGATTTTACTTCTCAGCCTGTACCCCTGACCTACTGAATCAAAACAGGGAGGAACAGTGGCAGGGGGACACATCTGGGCCAGGCCTGTATGAGAGCTGGGGACACAGACATGAATGGCGTGGAGCACCCGAGTGCAAGGTGCTCACGGTCTAAACGAGACGCTCACCTGGATCGCTCCTCCCTACAGCCTGCTCCAACAACGCCGACAGGAATGGGGCCAGGGTATGGAACCTGTGCTGGCCCAACAGTAAACCGTGGTGTGACGTGTTTCAGATTGAAGATCAGTGACATTGCTGCGTACACTCAAAGAGCTTTCATTTCAACGGAGAGGTAAGGTGATGAGAGGGACAGCGTGGTATAAAAGCTTTCAGGAAGAAGCACCTACTTCTAGCAGGGGCTCCAAAAGGGTGTCGTAGAGGCATTGCTCTTAGCTCGCACTTACATACGTCGGAGATGCTGCAAAATGCTTTTACTGGAAGGAGACTTCATCCTCTTGTATTTTAACTGAACTTCATCTCAGAAGAAAGTGGCCGGAACAAAAAAAAAGGAGGGTACAATAAGGCAGTGGTTCTCAACTGGGGACGATTTCGGCCCAAACACCCAGAGGATGTTTGACAATGTCTGGGGACATTTTCGGTTGTCACAACTTGGAGGGTGCTACTGGCATCTAGTGGGTAGAGGCCAGGGATGCTGCTAAACATCCTACAGTGCACAAGATAGTCCCCCAAGACAAAAAGTCGTCTGGCCCCAAATGTCAATGGCGAGGAGCTCGCGAAATCCTGCTACAGGGGAAACGCAGTTGCATTAACATCCCACTGCCCCAGAGGCCAGGAGAGAGGCAGGTTATAGCAGATCGTTAAGCTAAATTCTGCCCCTGCAGGGCAGGTGAGGGATGGTCATGGCTGTGTCAGGTGACGGGGGTGGACGCTTGGGCCAAGGCATGTGATCCATGAGCCTGGAGCAGTCGGGGGCCTGGCCACGTGGGGCTGACAGGGAGGCTTGGGAGACATCTTCGCCTGTGCTCATGCGCCTGGGGTCCCCAGACCCTCCCCACATCCACCCCTTTCCTCTCCTCTTCCTCTTCCTTTCTTGGACGATTTTTTCCCATCCTCCGCTTTCCTGAAGTTTAAGCATCAGGTGGGCAAGAATGGCGTGTTCAAGGTCAGGGCTAAAGAGGTAAGAACGGGGAAGGAGTTCAATTTCAGGGCCTCATTCTTCCCATTTTAAGACTTTCCAGCAAAGGAGCAGCTACTGTTTCACTTTCCTAAGTGAAAAGAAAATGGCCAAAAAAAAAAAGAAAAGAAAAGCTGCATGGAAATACTTAAAATTCTTGGGCTTGATTTTAAATTTCCACAAATATTCCAAGTAGTTACCACCATTTAACCTAGGCTGGGCTCCCTCTCCGACCCCCTGGCCCTCCGCCCTCCCCTTCTGAATGGGGGTCCCTGCCACGCCCACCCATGGGCCTCTGGACAGCTCATCCAGGGACTGCGCTCAGGCTGCCCTGTCCAAGCACCACCCGGCGCAGCTTGCGTGTTGCTGCCTCTCACGGTCACGGCTTCTTCCTTGATCTTCCCCAAACCCCTCGACACCCCCCCACACACTCCAAGTCAGATCTTCAGCCCAGCAATCTTTTCCACACTACCCCACAGATTCCACCTTAGTTTGGGACTTTTTCACCAAATAGGATTAAACAAAGAGATACAGCCTCTAAGCAAGGCTCCCTCAGGAAAGGCTAGGAGTTGATCTGCAAATATATTTGGCTCAGTTTCCCAAACCTGGGAAAAACCAGCACCATTTGGAGAGAGCAGAAAGTTCTTGAAGAGACACCTTATTACTATTACTATTATTGCTACGGTTTCCGCATTCATCCTCTGGACCGGATAGGGACAGGGAATAGACGCCTGGGGACTTGATAATGCCACATTATTAAGAACTTCCATTCACTGAGCATCTACTCTGTGCCAGGCACTTACTCTGTTGTGTCGCCAAGATCTACATAATCGTTCAACAGCAAAGGCTCGTCTTCCAGTTCCCAGGCCACGGCCTTACTTATGTGGCAGGGAGAGACTCCCTTTCCTCCCTGGCATCCACATGCATCCCTTAAATTTCCTGAGAAACATAATGCAAGCGACTCACCACGGAAAAGCATGATGCCACTCCTGACTCGAGTTTCCTTCCTGGTTCATGAGCTGCTTTGTCCTTTATGGGACCAACCTGGCAACTCACTTGGCAGAGAGGAATCCCGGTGGGGAAAGGAAACAATACTTTTTAGTGGGAAAAAACGCAGGCAGAAACACAGGCAATAAAACTCCCAGTGGACCCTGCGGTTCCTGGGCACTTGGAGGAGTGTGCAGGAGAGCTGTTTTCCAAATTTCAGCTCTAATATACCTGCTCGTTATGTCTTCCTGACAAATTGCTGGCTTCAGGAAACTCCACACAGAAAACAGTGGTCATAAATATTGCAGGTCTCATGGTCCACCACTCTTGGGGTGGTCAAATCACGCCTACCTCCCAAGGCAGAGCCCACTGGAAGGGACCCAATGAAATGCCCCCCTTTCCAATCGTGGGTGAGCCGATTGAAGCCAATTTCAGACAGAGGTGGGGGGCAGTTCTG
>RJWJ010010513.1:0-46664 GCA_004363605.1 Indri indri | reverse complement strand
CTAAAGTTTACATTTGGTTCTTCTTTGTATGTTCTGATTCTTTGCTGAGGGTTTCTATCTTTACATTTCTTTCAGCCATTTTCATAATTGTACATTGAAGCATTTTTCTTATGACTGCTTTAAAATATCTGTGAGATAATACTGACATTTCTATCTTTTTGGTGTTGACATTTGGTGATTGCCTTTTTTTTAGTTAGCTTATAATCTTTCTGGTTCTTCGTGTGATGAGTAATTTTTGGTTGAAAACTGGACATTTTTTCCTATTATATTCTGAGACTCTGGATCTCATTTAAACCTTCTGTTTTAGCTAGACTTTTGTGACACTGCTTTAGCAGAGGAAGGGGGCTCATTACTGCCAGGTAGAATTTGAAGTCCAGATTCCCCACTTAGCCTCTGTTGATATCCAAAGTGTGGCAGGAGTGGTTCCTCATTTCTCCTGGGTTGGGGTAGGAGTTCTATAGCCCTATGTAGTCTCCGTTGTTTGGGGGTGACATTACTACTGGGTGACAGTAAAAGTCTTGATTGTTACCCACCTCCTTAGTGGGTAAGGGGAGGGATATCTCATTACTGCCATTTTGGTGAGGAAGTCCAGGTTCTATAATACATGCTATTTCCAGCTCCTTCCATCTCCTAACCAACCCAGGAACTTCCCTGGGAGGCCCTGTGTGGTGTGGTATGTCCCCTCCTCTTAGGAACTATAATAACCTATCTTTTCAATGGCAGTCGTTTCCTGATCTGTTAGCCTCACAATATTTGCATAATAATATAACCTACATTTTAAAAGAGAGTACAGAACTAAGCACCAAACAAACAGCATGACCAGGGAGAACAAAATGTTAGGTAGTAAGAAATAGCCTGAAGATGAGATTTTTGAGTTATGGAAGATACTAAAGCAGATACAGCAGAATATGTTTTAGGAGATAACCATGACATACAGTAATAATTACCTTTTTTTAAAAAAATTAAAACACCTTTACTATAGATATGTTTAACATCATTTCCTGCTTTCATTCTTCTGGATATCCAGGCCAAAAGCTTAGGCCAAAAATCTGTGACTCTCTTTCTCTCACAGCCTTCATTTAGGTAATCAGAAAATACAAAATATACCCAGAATCTGACCACTTAGCAACACTCCTACCTTTACTACCTGGGTCCATGCCACCAGCATCTCTTACCTATACTACTGATGAAGTAACCTCCTCACCGTTCACCGGGTTTTGATCCTTGTCCTGCTATAATCCCTTCTCAATAAAGAATAAGCTTTTTTTTTTTATTTCAGCATATTTTGGGGGTATAGATGTTTAGGTTACGTAGGTTGCCCTTGCGCCCTCCTCTCGCCCAAGTCAGAGCTTCAAGCATGTCCATCCCCCAGACAGTGCACATCGCACTCATTATGTATGCATATACCCATCCTCTCTTCCCCCCTCCCACCTGCCCGACACCCAATAAATGTTATTCTTATATGTGCACTTAGGTGTTGATCAGTGAAACCAATTTGCCGGTGAGTACATGTGGTGCTTATTTTTCCATTCTTGGGATACTTCACTTAGTATGTCAGATCATATCATTCCTCGGCTCAAAACCCTTCAATGGCTTCCTGTCTCACTCAGAGTAAAAGTTAAAGGTCCTACCAGGGTTTATGAAGGTGCTAAGTGATCTAGTCCCCTGCTATCCCTATTAGTTCATCTCCTACTTCGCTTGCCATTTTACCCAACTGCAGCCATTTAAACCTCCTTACTGCTTCTTAAACACCAAACGCACTCCCACATCAGTTTCCTCCGATGAGAACATTCTTTCCTCAGAAGTCTGTATTGTTCATTTACTTATCTCCTTTACATCTTTACTAAAGTCACCTTATCGGACAGGCCTTTCTTGATCATTCTATATATAATATCACAAACACATCTGTCATTCTGTATCCCTCTTATCCTGCTTTATTTTTCTTCATAGCAGTTATCAGTACCTGATATGTTACAGCTTTTTATGGGTAATTTATTACCTCTCCCCACTGTAATATAAAAATACCTACAATGCTAGAACTTTGTTTCATTCACTGTTGTTAATGTATCAGTGCCTAAAATCAGTGTCAGAGCAGGCACTCAATAAATATGAGATGAATTAATATACCAAGAACTCAGTCTTTCTGAGGGCTGTACGCTGTACGGCTTTAAAATTCATAAATCTAGAAAAGAGACAGAACTGGATAGCTAGTAGTAATATACAAAAATGTATGCTGGCCTTCTCAGAAAGATGGAAGGCTTGACAGTAAATGATTAACTACCAAAAGAATAATATATATGAGATTGGCAACCAGTGAATTCACCTTGAGAGAATAATAGGTATCTACAAAAGAACATGTGAAGAACTTTATAATAAAACTATATAATTAAGCACAGAGAATCAGACCACCTTGCCAAGATTTTCTAACTTGGCAAACATCCATATTAAACTCAGCTTCCCCAATTCCAGATACAAATGGAATTGTGAATTTGGCAACTCACTGGAGAGAAAGCCTACATTACAATCTGGGTTCACATTAAAGTTACCTCATTCTTCTCAACTTAGATCTGACCCAGAGGAAAATTTTTAACAGATTCTATTGGACAAGTGCCATACTATAGTCAGAAAGTTCAAAATTAGCATTTTAGATGCTAACCTAAATGATTTCTATTTTGTTTCCCTAAAACTAAACTGGACTAAAAATAAAACATGCTGAATTATGAGTATAAAATGAATTATTTAAAGACACATTTCGTCAAAGAAAAAGAAAATTATAACACCAGTTCCTCCTTTATTTCTTTTGATTTCATTCATGCAGTGTCTCAGCCAGGGATGAACACATGGTAGCACTCAAGCTGAGGAGAGAGACAAAGTCCTTTTCTTCAAGGTTTATCCAATATAGACATGTCTACATCAATCTTCCTGGTTATTAAAAAATGGAAATGAAAATTATATACTCCAAATTTGTATATAAATGTATTAATAATTTATTAAATAACTACCATGTCACAAAGCATTGTATTAGATACTGAATGCACAAAATAAAAATTGCACATACTGCTATCGGTAAATTCACAATCTGGTGGGGAAGTTGTACAAACTATAGTAAAGAGTGGTAACTCCTATGATCTTGGGGAGCACAGGGTATTTACTAAGGAAGACCAGAGGAAAGGTTCTCAGGTCAGAATGTGTAGAAGAGAGATGGGAGAAAATGCAGGCACAAAGTAACACTCGGCGGAGGGCAGAGGGAAACCTAACACTACCTACAAATGAAGGTATGGCTAAAAGAAAGGGGATATCACAGGAATAAAGAGGTATGCAGAGCTTCAGGCCTTAAATGACACCCTTAAGAATCTGGCTCTTAACCTAGAGACAAATTAAAGAAATTGCTTTTTAATGGGGAGGATTTTAAGTAAGGGAGTAATATGATCTGTGTTTCATTTTAGAACGATCAATCTAGCATTATCATGAAGCTTACTTTGTAAAGGAGAATGAGGTTGAAGACTATAAGATCAATTAGGAGACTGATGTAGAAATTCAGAATAAAAATATGAGGTTTGAAATAAGGAAATAAAGATGTGGATGGAAAGAAGGGGATATTATTTCAGAAATATTAAGAAGTAACATGGATGGGAATTGGTGAATAATGAAAATTAATCAACTCAGTGGCAGTGGAGCTGGACAGGAAGGACAGGAGGCGACATCAATAGGACTTGGAGATTCATTAAATGTGGAAGACTGGACAGAGGGAGGATACTCTCCAGATTTTCAACTTGACAGCTGGTTGGATGGTAATGTCATTAACCAAGACAGAAAATACAAAGGTAGAAACAGGTCTGATTAAAAAACAGTAAAAATAAATTTGGAGACACTGGATTTGAACTGTCTCATAACAGTATAGAAAAGATAATTATCTAAGTAGATATTAAAGAGTCTAGAATTCAAGACAGAGATAAAAGCCAGAGGAAAGCCAGGGAACAGAGAAATCAATGGAGGTAAGATATTTGGGGAGGACAAAATGATAACCAATACAATCAGTAAAAGCATCAACAATTTCAGGACAGTGGTAGGGAAGATACAACCAGTCTACTCAGGGGTAAATGAGAGGAAGGTGAGTAAACTGAAGCAGCAGGTATCCATTAGTCTTTTTAAATGTGGCTTTGAAAGAAAGGTGCAAGATAGGGCAGCAAGTAGAGAGCAACATGAGCCCAAAGGAAATTTGTCTGTGAAAATGAGAGGCACCTGAGCCTACAAGGTTCCATAAGGGAGAGGAGATGTTACAGGTGGAGGACAGAACACAAGTAGGGAAGGGGCATGCACTTCTACTAAAACCAGGAAAAGAGAGAAATGAGCCCCCAAAGTTCAGGCATATAATGGCCATTTAACCAATATTTTTTTTTAATAATGAGCATTCTGTGCTTAGGCTATCTTAGCACTATTTTTAGTTGTTTTTATTATGTAAGCTTTGATACATTCGTGTATCATATGTAGAATAATTATTGTTGTTAGTATTACATTTTCTCTATATAGCACTATGTGCATAGCAATGTACTAAGTAGCTTTATAAAAATTATTTCTTTTAATCCTTACCAAAACCCTGTAAGGAATTATTTCTCCCTTTTATATATGAAAAAACTGAGGAATAAAGAGGTTAAATAAATTGCCCTTCAATACTCAGCAAATAAAGGACAGAGTTGGAAAGTGAACCCAGCTAGTCTAGCTCCAAAGCTCATGTTCTTAACCATCAAACTATGCTACCCCTCTAAAGGTAGAATACTTTTGGTTACTAAATCTGAGGACAACTATTTTCTAGCAGGAAATATTTCTAATTTTAGAATAGATATAGGAGAAAATTGAGTTTATTCATCAGAAACTTGCTAGACTACATTTAACATATTATGTAAGAAAACCTAGAGAATTAAGAGTAACATTATAAATACATAAATATAACAATGGTTCTTAAATTTTACCATGCATCAGGATTTCTTGGAGGGTCTTGTATTGCTGAAACCCTACGTCATACCCCAATGTTTCCCCACTACTTACAAAATAAAGTACAAACTTCTCAACATGGCTTACAGACCCTTTGACCCATTGTTTAATTATTCAACCTTCAATATGCTTTTAGAACATTGCCTATTTTTTTTAATATTTTCCCTAATACAACCCATCCTAATAAAGCCATACATTCCTTCTATGATTCCAAAGTACCTCTAAAATAATAAGAAACAGAACAATGATAATATCATCAAGCCACATTTGTGGGGCATCCCCCAAGGACTTTATACAAATTAGAACATTTAGTCCTCATAACTCCTCAGGATAAAGACCATAATTATTCTCTTTTTACATATGGGGGGAAAAAGTGAGATATGGAAAGGTTGTATCTTGCCCAAGGTGATACAACTAACAAGTAGAAGAGCCAGGATTGTACCACAGCGATTATACTACACTAACAATTACTAGATTGTTCAGTACTTGGGTGTTGTTCAGATACTAGATTTTTGTAAATACTATACTAAACGATTTCCTTATTCATTTTTTTTTTTTTGAAACAGAGTCTCACTCTCCGGCCTGGGGCGAGTGCCTGGCGTCAGCCTAGCTCACAGCAACCTCAAACTCCTGGGCTCAAGCAATCCTACTGTCTCAGCTTCCCGAGTAGCTGGGACTACAGGCATGTGCCACCATGCCCGGCTAATTTTTTCTATATATATTTTCAGCTGTCCAATTAATTTCTTTCTATTTTTGGTAGAGACGGGGTCTCGCTCTTGCTCAGGCTGGTCTCGAACTCCTGAGCTCAGGACGATCCGCCTTATTCATTTTTACGTTTATTTCACCAACACTTACTGAGTGCCTATTATATGCCAGGCTTTGTGTTAGACACTAAAAACTACCTGGTAAAAAAAGGGAAGACCCAGTGCCTTCTTTCTTGAGACAATCTAGTAGGGAAGATAAGACATTAAATTTAAAAAATCACAGAAATATTTCTGTAAATAAATGTTAAAGGCAAAAAATACAAGACATTCTGACATTATAAGAGGAAGATCTAACCTGTTTATAGTTCTTGGATTTTTCTTTCAATGTCTTAATACTAGCGAAGAAGTTACACAGAATATGAATTTCAGAATGCCAAATAAATCCATTTCAAAATGACACTTTCAAATCAAATTAAATATTTAATTAAAAGACCAAAGTCACATAGTTAAAATTTAAAACATATTATTTAAAATGGCATTTAAATTCTTCAGCTCTTTTTTCTGTTGGCAAATGTAGCTATTACCTCTCTGAAACAAAATGTAATAAACTATCCAAAACTAATACCATTGCATTTGAAAATATCCTTGCAAATATTGGTCATGATAAAAATAAAATAATATGCCAAGTTCCTGACAATCCTAGTAGTTCATAAAAGTACTTCCGTTTTGGACAATGCTAACTCTCTTAAGATGCAATTAGATTCATGACTTAATGCACTTCATTTGTAAGATTTAAAAAAAAAAACAAAAAAACTTCTATAGTAAGTTTCAAAGGGAAAACCAATATTTTACATGGGAAAAATGCCTAAAAGTTCAAATACGGATCTTACGAAAAGATGTGAAAGGTAAAATCCAATATGAACTAGGTCTGGATCCCTGTATCTTCAGTTTCTATTTATCAAAAAGAAAAATCTTTCCAACTTTCTCCTTTCCTGTATAAGACCAAAACTATGCGATATTCTGTTTGCATTACAATTACACTAATTCAATGCAGGTCACTTGCTTTTTACTGAGTCCAGATGACATTCAGTAAACTAAACATGGGCCAATTAGTTTTAAAAAAGGGGAGGAGGGAGAAAAAAAGGAAAAAGGAAGAAAGAAGTGCATTTTGATTGCCTTTGGGTAGGTCATACAGTGGCTACAGAGCATCAGGGCCTGAACTTCATTTTGGCTAACACCAACCATACGGCTAACACTAAGGACTGGCATTTTTTATTCCTTTCAGATTTCTCACGTTTGGAAATTCGGATTTAAATATATTTTATGGTGAAAGCAAGGACAGCACTCCTGCACAATATTAGTTTCCCCTACTTCAACTCAAATGTCTTATTTTGGAGTTACTAAAATGGAATCTGCATATTGTCTAAAAAAGTATAATGATCCTCTATAAGCCAATGTTTTTTTTTACTTATCACAGTTATAAATGAGCAAATGAAACTGATGATTTAACTGACAAAAACAAACACAAAAAAAGATGGTCTAAGTCTATGAAGTTTCAACATCAATATTTGTAATATTAAATCAACCTGAATGAGCATGTAACTAGGCATATGATAAACTGGGTAATAGGAAGAAATATAACTAAAAGCAATACTTATTTTTAATATTTTATCAGGAGTTGGCATTAAACATTTTCTTATAGTCTATCATGTAAAGAAATTTGTTTTACTATTTCTTTAAAACTCTGCTCAATAATATATTTTCTGAATAAAAAATAGGAAGTTTTTAAAAGTTATAATGTACCTAAGTTAAAATGTACCTAATTTGAGATCAGATTGCACTCTTACAAAAAAACCTACATTAATTCCTCAAATAAATTTATATTTTATCAATTGTTAGTATTTTAAACTAAAAAGTACTCCAAAAAAACACCATTCACTATTACAAAAAATAGAAGTTCCCAAATGTTTAAATTAGCTTCATTTTAAACCTTTAATTACTTATTTTTAGTAACAAAAACTGACTTTTTTTAACCTGTCTACATTTAACTGAAGAATATTATATTCCTACAAGTGTTCATGAATACAAAGATATAGTAACGGAGATGGAAATTATTTACTCTGCAAATTCTGACTGCATGACTGTTAAATCACTTACATACGGCCAAATGATCTACAAGTAAGCAGGGAGGTCCTGAAATTGTGTACTCATATCCATTTTCAACTACTGCACAGGTGACACAACCAATCAAGGCATACTGAAACAGAATGGGAATAGAAGGCAATTAGTGAATAAAGGTGACTTTTTTAGACAAAATGCAGAGGTTAGCTGGTGATTAAGGCAGAAGAAACAGCGGTACCATCCCTCCCATTGCTATTCATATCGACAAGAAGGAATTGAGAGGATCAAGAGGCAAAAGTGCAAAGGAAAATAACATCAGCAAAAAGAGAGGGAGCAGTGAGTTTACAGTGTGAGAACAGTATTTCTGAAAAGAAAATAAGAATGGATGGATTAGACAAAACACACCTATACTATCTGACTGAACATTTTAAACACTTTTACGGACTGAATGTGTCTGCTCCTTAAATTCCTATGTGTAAACACAGACACCAATGTGATGGTATTAGGAGGTGAAGACATGAGAGAGATGATTCCTCTTTCTACCATGTGAGCATACAAGAAGACTGCTGTCTACAAGCTAGGAAGTGGACTCTTACCAGACACCAGATCTTAAATTTCCCAGCCTCCAGAACAGTAAGAAATAAATTTTTGTTGTTTAAGCCACCCAGTCTATGGTATTTTTGTGATAGCAGCCTGAACTGACTAGGTCAAACATTTTAACCTTTATCAAATAGCCAAAAGAGTAAAACATGGAGCATGGAAGGGGTGGAGGAATATCTGTTTCACTTAGATGTTTATAGGACAGTTCTTGATCATTATTAAATCAATAAGCACCATTCCCAAAAACTTAGAAATAATGTTACAATGAAATACGGTTATGTAAAATTCTTATTTAATGCAGTAATTATATTTTTAGAACAGAGCAAATATTTAAATATTAAATAATTAACAATAGATAAATGGGCATATGGTCTGAAATACAATATTATATGTTATGGAAAAGGATTACTGTTATAACATCTATGCATAGAGCTGTGAAAATACAACAGTTATACTTATCTGTAGAAACAGTATTCCAAAAATCACAACACAGATATTAATACTCCTGAAATAGATGGGGTTTTGGAATGCAGTACCATAACTGCCTCAGTTTCAAAGTTGAGATTTGCTCCTCCTTTCCAGGAAATGACATGACATTGTGAATATTTACTCTTAACAGGACTTTTTAGCCCTTCACACAACAAATTTTCATAATGTTTACTATCTTCGATCAGCTGCATGACTGCTAAGGTTTTGGAAAAAATTTACTTTTCTGTTTCTTCATTTGCTCTTCAAAATCATAGGCATTAATAGTTGATTATGCTTTTATAACCAGGTTTGATCCAAGGTCATTGATATCTTTAATATTTTTTAAGTGTTCTTCCATGTTAACATGAAAGTTTAACTTTACATAGCTAGAAATAAAGCTACATTTTTGTTCAATTTAAATATTTTAGTTCCTTATTTTAGAGGAGAAAGGATGCTCCAACCTGAAGGCTTTCAAAACTTCAAGAATTCTTGACAATCTTTCCTCTTTTAATTTTCCTATTTTCATATTCATTTTATTCAAAAAATTTTATACAAAAATTGTGGCAAAGTTTCAAACAAGAACTTTTTTTGTAGTTCTATAATCTAGTGAAAAAATGTGATATAAGAAACATAATAGTTAATGATGCATTAGTGAAGGGTTCCTAATATTCAATATTCAATAATTCAATATTTGATTTTATTCTCAACCTATTTTATAATGCCATTCTTATGAAAGTATTTATCTTCAATATTGCCACCACACCAATAAACATTATAATAATAAACAATCTGCATTCATTATTAAAGTATTAAATTAAAAACCTCCTTGAAAGAAACAATATAATTTACTTTAGTTAATTATTCTTGGTCCATTGCTCATGTTTCCCTCTTTATTAATATACTATACCTAACGAATTTCTGTATAAGCATAGTTATAAATATTATCAAGTAAACTTTTTATTCTAATAAAGAAAATGTGCTCAAATAATGACATTTAACTATAAAATCTGTAGCTCACTGAAAAAACATGAAAAAAAGGACAATTAAACTATTTACCACTAGCTCACTGAAAAAACATGAAAAAAGGATGATTAAACTATTTACCAATCTTAAATATTTAAGAGTATACTATATTTATAATATTATATATGTACTATAAATATAAAATATATATTTATATATTATAAATACATAATTCTATATATTATAATACTATAAATTTAGCCTGATGACTTTCCAAATACATTTCCCATTTTCCTTTATTTACTACTTCAACTTTGTAGTTTATAATTCACAAATTTCCCTGCACTATACCTTCCCTACAGGATTTCCCTTACTAGTGGCTAAAAACACAGAACACTAAACGATTTATTGTAGATGGATTATTGAATTTGTAAAATATTTAGGTCTTTTATTTCCATTTTTCCCTCCTGCTGACTTTTGACCATTTCAGTGTTTATTAAGCTAAAGATCCAAATTGGCTAAATTCCTGCCCTCCACACCAGGAGCTACTCTAAAGCAAAGGTGTCAGGTGACTGCAAGTTCTGGTGGCATAATAACAAATTTTAAATCTATTAATTTAAGCATCAGTTCTAGACCCTTTGATTAGATTTGTCAAATCTGACCCAATCTAGCACCAAAAGAACATTCAAGTAAGATATTTTTTATCTTTGTTATAAAAGATTCATTCATCCAACTACTGAGTACATAGTAGTCAACAAATTTTTACTGAGTAACTACTATGTGTCAAGCACTGTTCTAGTAAGTACTTAACACATATTAGTGAATGAAAGAAAGAAAACATTCCTACCCTCATTGAGCTTGCACTAATAGTACCAATTTACCATCACTGCACTGTGCTTCACACCAAGAATACAAAGATGAAGATGCTGTCCATTCCTTAAAGAATATTTAATCTACTTAGGGCAACAAAAAAGACCTCAATGCAATTTATCATATAATGCTAAAATATGCATATGTAAATGATAGCAAAAGCATATACAAAGTACTATGGGAGTAGAGAGGAAGAAGCCTCTGTGCAGATGTTACTGAGTAAACCATCACAAGGACTACAATTTCCTCTGCCTAAATCAACCAAACACAGGCACTTCCTCCCAAGAACAGGAATCCCCAAGGCAATAATAAAGCTTTATTATCCATGATATCTCTCTCAGAGGTCAATAAAGGTACTAATTTACCTGACCTTCACGATGTATGCCCCCTTAGCATCTTCAATAGTAAATGGAAAAGGAGAGAAAATTCAAATAACTCCATTTTGCCACTTGTTAGCAGCCAAGAAAAAGGTTCTCTAAGGATACCAAGTGAAACAACTTCTATAAAATTCATAGGTTAACTGTGGTGATCCCTACCATCCTATTTCTTATTCATACAAAGACATTAGCTACCATTTATTAATTGCCTACAGCAGGAGAGGCACTGTGTATACCCTTTATATAACATTATTTCTAAGGCTTACATATCTTAAAAGTGGGCATTTTTATTCTCCAGTTTTGTAGATATGAAGACTGAGGGTGGAAGAGATTGTATAATTTGCCCAAGGTCATACAACATTTGGGCTGGAATATAACTGTATGAACATCAGGGCTCTTTTTGTTATACCTCATAGCTTCCCACTCCTCTAAAGAGTCTAATATTAAGGGATATTATTAATAATTCCTCTTCTATGGTTATTTTTAACTATCTTATATATAGATACATATACGAACAAATCTAAAACCGTTTATATCCTTGTTGAAAATAGGATCACCAATGATTAGCTAGCATGCCAACCAGAGAGAGGCAAATAGACAGATGGAAGGAAGAACACAATCTCAAGTATAATGAGATCCAAAACTGTTTAAATTCTACTCTGAAGTGCTCTTATAAGTCTCCAGTGGCAAGTCCATTTGACTGACATTATTTCCAAAAGCGCAATTATAGAAATAATAAACTTCCCTTGAGATCTTTGTAACAACCTTATTACCTCTATTACCTCATCTCCTATTAATGTCCTTCTGGCTCACTCCAGCCACACTGGCCTCCTGGTTAAGCCTCAAAGAGCCAGGCATGTTCCCATCTCACAGACTTTGTATTGTTCCCTCTAACCAAAGCAGTCTTACCCCAAATATCCACCTGGCTCACTCCTTCATGGCCTTCAGTCCTTAGCTTGAATGTCTCCTTAATGAGGCCTCCCCTGACAATCATATTTAAAAGTGCAACTGGATCTTCATATTCCCTCTAAGTATTCTCCAAAGTACTAATTACCATCCAGCTACATATTTATTGGTTTCATTTATTATCTCTCTAACCCAACTAGAATATAAAAATAACAAAGGCAGGATTTTTTTCTTTTACACAGTGCTATATATCCTGCCCATAGAATAGTGCCTGGCACTCAACAAACTATTTGTTGACTGAATAAATGAACTTAATTATTTGGAACCTAAAGAGGAATTGAGTATGATTTCATCACTGCTAAATAATTCAATTAAGACTTCTTTTAAAGTATACTTTTATATTATTTGGTACATACTAAATTTCCCTTTCTTATATAATGTTTACCTCCTTACCCTGGCCAACGGTCTTTTGTCCACTGTTCTTTGGAAGTTTAACATGAAGAGAAATCAAGGTTTGACTTTAAAAGTCAAAGTTTGAACGAACTAAACTGGTATAGATACATTTATTAGCTCTCATTTCCATAAACTTATTAAAAAGCATATAATCTTTTGAAAGAGAAATTCATAGATTAAGAATTAAAATTTTCTTTGATGCTTTATGGCAATCCTCACATTAAATGGGCATTAATATCCACTGTATTGAATGCATTTGTTTAATATTTCTAAATCTTTAGAAAAGCTTCTGAGAAAATCGAGTTCCTTACATTGTACAGAGATGTTCTGTAACGAAATATTTTATTATGAGACATTCACATGAATGAAGGGTCCCAAATGCAACAGAAATTACAATGCCACATCATATTTTAGCTTTAAATTATCCATGTCTTTCATGTTTAACAAAAAGTCTATTATCCAAAACAATTTATTATAATATATTAGTTTAAAATATTTTTTTCTCAACAATAACCTTGTTCTCCAAAGGTAAATGAAGGCATGTGACTCCTTCTCCATTATATAACTTTTTATTACTTCAATTAAACAATTAACTGAGTATCTGTTAATACCATCCCTACACATTTAGAACAAGTAAATAACCTAGAGATCAAAATACACAGTAAAACCGTAGGAACAGCAGTTTTTCATTGCCAGTTCCCTCTGTATAAACACTGAATGCAATTCTGTGGAAGTATGGCTCCACATATTAAGATGAGGAATATGTCTGTTTACATGTGTCTCTTTCCTGCTCCATATTACACTGGGACCTGTGTGTGCCTTTGTGGTTAAGATTTACTGCATGTTCATATTAAAGTCCCATTTCCAACATTTAAACACACAGCCACAAAGACCAACTACAACAGTTATTAGTACAACCCCTGGTGTACCAAAGATTTGGGAGTTCATAAAGTTACAATCGATTGTTTATGGACAATTACAGGTACTGCAATGATTTAAAACATTTCAATTTTTGTTTTGCTCAGCTGAACCAGACTCATTTAAACAACAGAACCAGATGCAGAAATTTAAATATCAGCATCTAATCAAAAATCACCACTAATGTCTTAGCAGGGTGGCCATCCTCCTGCTCATTAGAATCCTTAAAGGTCCAGAGACCCTGGAAGCATGGTGGTATTAGGTTCAAAACTTTTTCAGAATAAATGTCTAGCAAAAAATATGTCAAATCTGGACTTCTAACTTAAAGCAACACATAAGGCCTGAGAAATAATTACGTATCTCGGATTTTGCAGAATAAGTTTTTTAAGTATATAAAGCTGCTGTAGGCTAAATGATACATATATAGCATATCAGAAGCACTTTCTTGCTAAACACTACATTACACATTAAACTGTAGCAAAGGTAAATGGATCTACAAGAAAAATTCAAATGAATATTTGCAGTGTTACACCTATAAACTGTGAGCTACTTTATGACAGTGCGTCTGATTCATTCATCTTTGAATTCCCAGTGCTTGCATACAGAATTGATATTAAGTAAATACTGACCAAATAAATAAATGAATAAATACAACATGATAGAACAATGATTTTAAAAAAACTCAGTTTCACTACTTTTCATGTCAACTTCAAGAAAAAGAAAATTGTACCTTTCCAATGAAGTTTAAATCTACCCTTAACTCCCAAGAATCAATACGAAAAGGGTAGACAGCATATAATACACGAGAAATAAAAAGTCAGTCGGCTAGGCATCAGTCTACTCTCAGAATGCTGTTACTAAACTCTTCAATGTTACATTGCTCCAAATGGTATCACTGTGATGAACTCCTTCTTGGCTATCTGCTTTTCCTTACTCCTTCTAGTGGCCATTCATAAGGAAAGAAAAAGTCAAGAAACTATTTTGTGGTAGGAAGTATATCTGTAAGGCTTCTGTCCCACTTCAGAGGCAAGGTCCCCTTAAAACCAAATAGGCATTCATGATTCAGTTGTTTTTTGAGTGAACACAGTAACTTTCCTCAGGATGATTTCTTTCTGCAGCTCCTAACCAGTCTAGCTCCTACTGTCTTTTCTGCTCTGTAAATCTCTTGTCCTTGGTCTGCTTCAAATCTTCAAGCAGTGAACTCAATCCACCTTTTGAGTAGATAGGCCAACTCTCGCACTAGCACAATAGCACTGAGAGCAGCAGTCCCTGCCATCACCTGACTTTGCCTGGCCTCAACTCTGAAAGCTTTAACTCTAAAAGGAAAGATCAGTGCTCTACTGCACTGTGTGGAATCTAACCATGCCACTAGCCTCTTCTCCTTTACTCCATGTATCTGTGAAATCTCAGCTCTACAACACCAACCCATTCTCCATGCCAAACAGTATGAAGGAAAAGAGGTGAAAGGTCAGTTTGAAAAACATCAAAAATTACCTAGAGTTAATCCTGTTCATTGTCACCTTCCCACCCCATCCCCCATGCCTACAAGAAGTGCCTTCTAGAATCTTCTCCTACCCTTGAAGTTAATCTGAAATTTCAGAAATATTCATTGCAGAAACATGCCTCTATAATTTTATAATAAGAAAATGGGGCCACCAATTCCTAAAGAATACTCAACTATCCAGTTCAGCCTAAAAATAGCCATACTAACTGAAGGCTAATAAATGTCAAATTAAATTTATTCCTGAATATCTGTGTTTACCCTTTAATGAGGGAGAATTAGATGTAGTCAATATTGTTGATAATAATCAACAAAAAAGTAAAGAACAGTAAGCTACACAGAACATAACTTTTGAATGCAGGTGATCCTAACAGACACTTAAAATAAGGAAAACAGACCGTTAATTGTAGCTCCAATTCCTTTCTACAGATCATACAAGCTACCTGGCAAACGAATTGTCCCAGCAAGTACCGCACCAGAATACTAAAAGGAAAGGCCAGCTTTCTTGTTTTCCCAACTGGTACAGTCTCCCAAAATTTAAACATCGGCCTATGCCATTTCATTGACAGATAAATCAGAAGAATTAACTCTTGGGAGTTTCCCAGAAGGTAAGTTGGAATAAATTCTCTTTTCCCTTAAATCCTCATATGATACCCAGAAGCAACTGGAATTGCTAGAAATTCCCACAATATTTTAACTTGGCACAATCTTCATTAACAACAATAGTTTCTTTTTCTCATTACCTCCATCGCTGTTCATTCACTATTTAGTACTAAGTGAAAAAAAAAAAAAAAAGACAGAAAGAAAAAAGGATTATTAACTGTAAAAATTCCCAATTTTTGCTAAATAAAAGGGGTTCTTGCTTCCTAAAATTCAGAAACCTATTTCAAGGTCCTTTACCATGTGGAAAGAGAAAGCCTCTCTCCTATTTCACTGTTAGTGTTGATGCCTTTCCTTGGTCCTACCCTTTCTAGACAAGAATTCTGTTATCCCATTCATTCCCTTCTCGACTTCACTTTCTACACTGGTTTCAATTTGTTCTTTACCTAATTCCCACAATACATCCAGCTTTCCTTTTCTCACTAAATATTTTAACATTTGCTATAATAAATCCAATACTATTATCTATTCAGAGCTAGCCCTGTGCAAAAGGGAAGACAGTAGGATTCTAGATGTGATTTAATTGGTTACAGAAAGATCCCAACCCTAACATACATAAACACATACGCATACAAACACACACACCTGCTAAAGATTAATATTAGAGACACATTTCTTTCTGTTAAACTCCTGCTTCTGAGGTTCTTATCCTCCCTCTCTCCTTCATTCCTTCTCTCACTGTTTCCCTCCTTTTTTCTATTTTTTATAATTCTTTTCGGCTAACTTAACTCCTCTTCCTTTAACACACCCATATCCAATCTGTCAGGACATTCTGCTGGTCCTAGTTTCAAAATATATCCAAAATCTGACCAGGTCTTACTCCCTCCACTGTTACAAACCTAATGTATGCCACCATCACCTCTCACCTGGATTAATGTGATAGCCTCCTAAATGGTTTCTTTGCTTCTACCTTTGCCTACCCTCTACCACAGTCTATTCTCAACAAAACCAGAGTAGTCCTCTAAAAATATAAATCAGATCTTATCGCTCTGTTGCTCAATGCCTAGCAAGGGTCTATAAGGCCCTACTCCTGATCTCCCCTACCATCACCTCCTATACTTCCCCCTTCCTTCTTCGATCTTATCTCATACTTCCTCTCCCTGGATCATTCTGCTCCCTTCTGTTCTCCAAACACACAAGTGCTTACCATTGGCTATTTGTTCTTCCTGGAACAGTCTCTCCAGGTGTATGTGTGGTTTACTCCCACAACACCTTCAAGTCTTTGCTCAAATATCACCTTCTGAATAAGGCCCTGACCACCACATTCGAAATTGCAAATTTGTCCCTCCAAACTCTCTCCATGCTTTTTAATCTGCACTTAGTTTTTTTCATTTTCAAAGCACTTATCACTTTCTAATATGCTATATAAATTACTTATTGTTATATTTATTAGTTGTCTATTGCCCCCTTCTAGAATGTAATCTCTGAAATATTCCAAGTGCCTAGAACAGTATCTGACACAGAGTAGGCACCAAATAAAAATTTATTGAACACATGCAAATATATTTGAGTATATTTAAATATAATGAATATACAATATATTCTGATTTTCTAATGCCTCCTCCGTAATAAATTGTTAGTAACCCTTAAAAAACTATGGCTAACATACCTTTTCTGATACAATTCTAGACCTTTAACATATGTCCCATAAACCACCCAGTGTGTATCAAGAGGTCTCCCTTTTCTGCCTCAAGGCCTTTCATTAATGCACTGTTAGTACTCTACTCAGTCCCTTGTTGAAATATGAGCCTGTGACTATTGTCTTTTTCCCTCCCTCCTACTTTTCTATTCTCAATCTTTCCCTTACTTTCTCTACAACTCCAGGTAACCAACATTAGATAGGCCACATTAGCTGGTATAGACACAACTCCATTCTTTTTAATGGCTACATAATGTTACAAGGCTGAAATGTATCAAGTATATTCAACTTATTCCACTTGTTCCAGTTTGTTTACCACTGCTGATAATACTGCAAAAAGAGTCTTACATAAAAAATACACATATCCTTATATACATCGATGCTTTTATTTTTATGAAATAGATTCTCAGGACTGAAACTGCCAGGCTGCTTTCAAAATAAAAGCAGTAAATTTCACATTTCTACCACCAGTGCCTTTTCTCTGACTTCCCACCAGCACTGTTACCGCTCTTTTTAACTCTGGATACAAGATGATATATTAATATCATTGTTAGTTACGTTAATCTACATTTCCCAAAGTACTATAGATTATCTTCCTATATGTTGTTTGGCTATTTGGATTTGCTCTTGTGTCAACTATCTATTCATAGCTCTTATCTATTCATAGCTCTGATGATTTTTCTTTTTAAACTGGATTGTCTTTGTGCATTAATTTATAACTTTTTATATCTTAAATATCAACCATTTAACTGTAATGTGAAGTACAAATATTTTTCCCCAACCTACTGTTTGTCTATTGAGTTTATTTATGGGATCCCATACAAAAGTCACAAAAAATTACATGATTAGATTTATCTTTTCTTTCATAGCTTCTGGTTTTCCTGTGTTGGTTACAAACTTCTCCCCAACTTTTAAATCTACGTATCATATACGTATAGTCTACAATGTTTATTTTTTCATTTATTTAAGCTTTAAGTACACTTAGAATTTATTTAGGTATAAGAGACCGAACATTCCATTTTCTTTCAGATAAAAAGATAAATCTGACAGAATGATTATCATTTTCCCACTGAACTCAAATTTTCACCTTTATCATATTAAATTCCCACATATACTAAAACCTTTTTTCTGGCCTCTATATTTATAGACATATGCCAGTACCATACTATTTTAATTATAATGGCTTTAGAGTTTATTTTCATATCTGATAAAGCTATTCACATCTCACTTTCTTTCCTTAATTTTCTTGGTCAACAAACATTAACATCATTTTACCCAATTCTAACATAAACTATAACAGAATTTTAATTAGAACTACGATAAATCTTTTTTTAGTATATTTTAGTAAAAGGGAATTATGACACAGCTTTGAGATGGTAACACAGTATAATAAGAATTGGGAATATAAAGCTAGCATGCTCTTTCATTTCAATTCCAGTGTAATGTCTTTCAATGATATTTTTACAGCTCTCTTCATATAGATGTGTATTTCTCTCGCTAAATTTAGTCCTAAGTATTTTCTCGTTTTGAAATTACTTTCAGTTGATTATTTGTTCCAGCTTTTCTTTAACAACATTATTATTAACATTGAGAAAAGCTACTGATTTCTGTGTATTTATCTTATATATAGCTATTTACCAAATTCTCTTTATTAAGTCTGATAATCTTTTACTAGTACCTTTTGGATATTCTAAGCATCCAATCATATCAGCAAAATAAATTTTTTCTCTTTTCTAATACTTATACTGATTATTCCATTTTTTACTTTATTGAACATGCTACAACATATAAAACACTGAATAGAGGGCGTACCTGTTACTAGATAGAAATAGCTTTAGCATTTCACTAAATGCTTTTGTTTGTTTTTATTCACTTTTTGTATACTTTTAATATACTTATATACTTTTATATACATTTATGTACTTAAGAAAAGTTGTTGAATTTTATTACTTTTTCATCTATTGATTATAACTATCTAATTCTCCTCCTTCAAGTTGATGAATCCTATATGACATTCACTGTTCCTTTAATTCATTCAGAGGTAATTATTTTGGGTTAAAGGCTATTAATTATATGTCCTTCATATTTTAATAATTCTCATTTAGCATGCTTCCAGTCATTCTATCACTATTCCATTTGGGTTTGATTACAGATAGATAGACAGACAGATATCTAGGGGTGTGTGTGTGTGTGTGTGTATAGAAAGTTTTTTTGGTTTTTTGCTTATAACTGCTTCCTCTTCTCTTCATCATCTTTCAAGGCCTCAGTCCTCACTCATTTCCTGTTTGGTTAGAGTTTATTCAATTATTTCCCACAAATGAAGTAAAGGAGAGCTATATTCCCCCTCAATCTTTGAATACAGAAAAATACCTTTCATTTTAAGAGATAAATGAAATATTCGTTGAGTCACTTATTCATTCACTTACCAAAAATCTATACCATGTAGTATGTGAGGATACGTCCACAAAGAAAACAGTCCCTGCCTTTAAAGAACATACATTCCAGTTGAGAAAGACAATAAGCACATAAATGAGTAAATAAATAAGTTAAATATAAAATGGTTATAAGGGCTAAGAAAGAAAATAAGGCAGGGAAAGAATAATGGTGGTGTAAAACAAGAGCCATTTCATATATATACAGTGGTCAGGAAAGACCTCTCCCGATGATGACAATGGTAGCTATTAATTCATACACAGTGCTTTCTAAGTGTCAGGTTCTGTGCTAAGCACTGGACATACCCTAAGTCCAGTATGACATATCCTAAACAATCCTATGAAGTAGTTACTATTAAAATAAAAATGTTATAACTGAAGAAACTGGAGCACAGAGAGGTTGATTTGCCCAAAGTAAAACAGCAAGTAAGTAGTAGAACCAAGCTATTCAGCTCCTAACCATTATGCTTTATTGCTTCTCTGATAACATGGCAGGAAAGAGTCATAGGATTATATGGAAGAATAGAATTCCTGGCAAATAGAACAGCCACTATAAAGACTGTTTATAAACATACTTATAAACTTGATGAAGAAAACCAATATATAAATGCATTAAAATATTTGTATTATATCCTTAGATATCCTTACAATATATGGCTAAAATAACAATTCCTCAAATTTATTGGAAACTGTTTAAATTATATCATCCTATCACTCAAGAGTTGATCAGATATAGTACTCAGTATTAAAATGCTAAAAAAAGAAAAAAGGTATTGAGAGTATCTTAATGTGACTTTTTAAAAAACTTCTTTCTAAAACTAAAACACTTTCTAAACTTTCTAAAACTAAAACTAAACACTAGAAGTATACAAAATGAAGAAACAGACACATTCTTAATAAAAATGGAAAGAAGCCTAGGATATCTGTATTCCACCCCTATGTACCACTATTGTACTGGATCCCTTACAATGTCTCATTTAATCCTTACAATAAGCCTGTGATTCCAATACATCTATTATATGTATTGTATATATGAAGAAAGTAAAGCTTAATCAATATCTTGCCCTGAAGTCACATAATAGGGAGGAAAGGGAAAGAAATAAAAATATGAATTGGTAAAACATTTTATTGAAAATATGAATTTGTGCAGATGGCATGACCATAGACTATTAATTACATCCAAAAACATCAACTTACTATAGGAAATAAACAAACTCAGCAAAATTATAAGATACAGGGTAAATCCAGCAAAGTGATTCCCTGTTAAAGTTGGATTGTACAGTGGAAAGAAAATAAGCTTTGGAGCCAAATATGCTTGATTCAAGTCAGGTAGACTAGCCTAGGGAGTTAACCAAAAAGGGGGTTTTGCTGAGACTGGTATCTGCGGGGTTACTCTTGCAATAACCCCAGTGAATGGATGCACCACTGACAAAGGTACTCAGCAACAACAGCAAACTAAAGTAATCCTAAAATACCTAATCAGACAGCTCTATCCCTAGTTCTGAGAGATCAAAAGGCAATCACCCCAAACTATGTAAGAAATTACGAACCTCCCTTTAAGCCCCCATTCTCTTCTCTTTTTTTCAGTAAATACTATTTTCACCTTCTGTTAACTACCTTGCTCTTCTTTCTTCCCTCTATTTAACTCTTTTTCTTTCTGATTCTTCCCTACTAGTTCTCCACTTTTTTCTTCCATTATCTTAATCAAGTACTCCCTCTTTTGAGTCTCTTTCTTCCCTTGCACCACCAGAGTTTGGTTTCAAGAGCATTCATATATACTTCCATTATTATTTCCAGATAAATTTTGATTTCAAAGGTCTTATCTCTTCTTTCAATATTAGTAATTTAAGAAAAATTTACACAATTCAGCATGCTATACAGTAAAAAATGGATTGAACACACTAACCTGTGTGTGTTAAAATATTATATGGCTTTAGAAAAAAATTATGCCCTAAACACAATTGTATACAGTCATGCACCACATAACAACCTCTCAGTCGTTTATATATAAATACTTACAGTTGTGTTACAATTACCTACAATATTCAGTACAGTAACATGCTGTACAGTTTTGTAGCCTAGGAGCAATAGGCTATACACCATATAGTCTGGGTATGTAGTAAGCTATACCATCTAGGTTTGTGTAACTTCACTCTGTGTTCACAGTGACAAAATCACCTAAGGATGCATTTCTAAGAAAGTATCCCCATCATTAAGCAATGCATGATTGTATTAAAAATTCTTTCATACAACTTCTCATTATTTTTGCAAAATCCAAGGAGGAAGATATAATTTATTTAACAAATTTACCACATAATCTAAGAAGATCGGTATCAGAAAGAAACTTAGTTATTGCTTTAGTGTCCCTCAGTACTACATTTCTTTTCCATTTGGACTTAATAATACCTCACATATATAAATGATTCACAAAGGAAAGACAAGTCATCTACGGTTTACTATCAAGGGAATCAGAAACCAGTAATCACACAATGCTTTTAATTTTTATTATATTACTAAAATTTCATCAGAAACAGATGTCAGCAGTATGATTTTGATGGAATTACTTAACTTTTCTTTCACTTTCATAACAAATTAAGCATTGCTCAGTTGAAAAGGTATAATGTCACAAGCCTTGAGGCAGTGTTAGGTGCTATAATTTAAACCGGTGCAGTGTAGTTTACACACTAGTGAAAAAGAATTTATTAGCCTCATTATTGCTAATTACTTAACTGGCAAAGTCTCAAGTACTTTTATAATTTTCAATCAATTAAATATCTAAGAAAATGAATAAAATAACTCAAAGTTTTCTAGATGTATAATTAATATAGCAATATATAAATTAGCAATATAGCTGCAAAACAGGTGGAAAATATAACGATTAATATGACTTCCAAAAAACAAGCCAGGCAAATGGTTTATGTCCCTATATAAGCTAAAACCTAGAGATAAAGAAACTGAATGAGTGAAAAAGAAAGATAACCTACACTAAAAATAAAATTAAAAATGAATGAAGATAATGAATGGATAAACAAAATGTGGTATGTACATACAATGGAACATTAGACTTCAAAAGGAAGAAAATCCTTTCACATGCTACAGCATGGATGAACCTTGAGGTGGAAATAAGAAAATGCTTCAAAATAAGCCAGTCACAAAAAGACAAATACTATACAATTCCACTTACACGAAATATGTAAAGTGGTGAAATTCATAGAGACAGAAAGTAGAATGGTGGTTACCATGGGCTGGACAAGAAGGCAATGGGGAATGGTGGTTTTATGGGTAAGAGTTTCAGTTTTGCAGGATAAACTAAGTCTACAGGGCTGTTGCACCACAATGTGAATATATTTAACATTATTAAACTGTACACTTAAAAATGGTTAAAATGGTAAATTTGTTATTTTTTACCACAATTAAAAATATTTTTAAAAAGAATAGAAAGTCTCAGTTACTGGGGAGGCTGAAGCAGGAGGACTGCTTGAGCCCAGGAGTGAGAAAGTGCAGTGAGGTATGACCACATGGTTGCACTCCAGCCCGGGCACAAGAGGACCCTGTCTTTAGAAAAAAAACAACAAAACAAAAAATAGGAGAGTGAACAAAGAATATTTGTAGCACAGTTTTTCTACAAAGAAATGGTACATCTTACAGGTAAAACACATATGCTATGTGTTACAACTTTAGGAAAGCCAAAGGCTTTTGGTATCTTGTGTCCAATGAATGTGATATACCAGCTCTCTCCATATCAATTCTGACAAACACTACCAAATTTATCTTTTAGAACTACTCCCTAAGCCATACTCAGTCACCCTTTCTCCCATCAACATTCTAGGATTCCAAGCCGAGATCTGCTTTGAAAGACCTTCACCAGTATAATCAGTCTCAAACATATAACTTGCCATCCGGGAATGGCTGGTCAAGAGACCACCTTAGGTTTTTCCTTCCCTTCTCTCTTCACTTTCCCATCATCACTGTAGAAGACACTGCTGCCTGGGACTTCCCCTCCCTCCTCAAAAATGAAGAGATAAACAAAAACCAAAAGAATTCATTGCTAGCAGACCTGCCCTGTAAGAAACACAAAGGAAGTCCTTCAGGTTGAAACGAAAGGACACTAGATAGTAACTTGAATCCACACAATGAAATAAAGAGCACCAGCAAAGGTAACTACAGACAGAGGTAAATGTACAAGACAGTATAAATGCATTTTTTGTTTGTATCTCTATATATTAATAGCACTTCTACCACAAATATAAATTACAATTTTAAAAAAAGTAGGACTACAATAGGTAAATATTATAGTAAACCTGTTTTAAAAGTAAGTTTTCTATTTCATCTCTAGAATAGAGACAGTTAAAGGAAATATAGAGGCATCTCTGAAAATAAGAAAATGCTTCAAAATGAACCTGTAGTGGACAAACTATCCCTCTACATGTCATAGACATCTAGTACACTTAAAACTTGATTATTTGTCTCAATGCAGTTTTAAAATGTTAACCACATCTTGTTTATTTTACCACATGTACATCTCTTGGACCTATCCCCTTGTCTCCATCACCACAGCTATACCTTAAACCTCCCCTGGATTATTGGCAGCCCCCTAACGGGTCTTCCTAACTTTGGTCCTTCTTCACCCTAATCCATTCCTACACTGCTGCCATTAGTGATGTAACAACAACAAAAACAAAAATCAGATCTCATCACTCTATTTAAAATTTTCCAGTGGCTCCCCATAATCTTTCTTCAGAGGAGAAAAATTAAAACTCCCAGCGTAAAATGCAAGGCTTCATGACATGACCACTTCTTCTGTCTCCAGTATTACCACTGCCATGTATATAAATAATCTACATCCACACTCCATGCTACAGCCCTTGAGAGCTATATAGGATCCCAGAAGGTTGCAGGTCTCCCTTTACAAATGCTACTTTCTCTGAATAGGAAAACTTTACCTGTACCACACCCCCATCTCTATACCAAAAAAGACTTCCTTATTCTTTAGGACTTAACACTTATACCTATATCCATCCCCACTCCCAGTAATGCCGAGTTTTATCATCCTGTAGACTCTGGACATAATCACCATAGTACTTATCAAAATATACTATAAATACTTGCTTGCTATATAAATACCGCTCCCATAGACTGCAAGCTATTTGAGCTTAAAGACTGTTTTCTTCTTCCTTTTTATCCTTAATAGATGCACAAAGTGTCTGCCATAGGTTAGGTGGTTAATAAACGTTTGGGGAAAAAATGGAAAGGATGAAACGGGTTATATATTAAGAGATCTACAGAGAAGCTATTTGATTTTTACTTTCTATAACCAAAAAAATTTTAATAATCTAGTAAAACTGAAATATGAAAATTAATCTTTACTAAATTTATAATTGGTAAAAACAAGTAAATAAGCAATATAATAATGAACTCTGAAATTTTTGTAGCTCGTTCTTCAAGATGTTTTCATCCTTTACAAGAAAATGGGATCCAGGAAAACTCTGGAGACGCTTCTCAAAAGTGTTACGATCAGAAGTGAATTTCTTTCAAATTCTGATGCAGAATTTCAAAGTAACCTTGCAGCAAATTAAACAATATGACCTATGATTCATATGTCGGCCTTAATGCCCTATGTAGAAAAGAGAAAGATATATTAAATTTGCTTCATCTTATGATACAAATTAACAGTATTAGAGGGATTTTTTTTAAATGTTATGGGTTAAAAAGTAAAAACTTTTGAACTGAAAAAGCTTAAATATTAATAACGCTAAACCAATAGCTTTGCAAATGTGTTAAAAAGCCTTTGAAACCACAAAATTTCCAGCTGGCCTAAAAATGCTTAATGTACTATATCTCGGGTTGTATTTCAAAGGCAGAAAAAAAGTCCCATAGTCTGAAGTACTTTCTCCCTTAGATTCAATTTTTCTTTACATATAAAATAGAGGTAACATCTTCATAGGAGTGTTGAGAAGACTAGAATTCACGTATCACACTTAGAATAGTGCCTAGTACATAGCAAAAACTTCACGTTTAGTTTTAATATTACTATGATTATTATGAAATGCTCAAGTCCCAAAACATTACCAATAGTATGTTCTTTAAAGGGAAAGAGAGCACACCACTCAGACCAATCTACATTTATTAATGAATTATTTACATTCATTAATGTAGATGTAGACATCAAATATTTAGTGTCTTTGTTGATTCTATATAAAGCTCTTCCTAGTCAAATCAGATTTAGGGACTCAGTCTCCCATAAATATTTCTATGTCAGGATATAAGCTAAATTTAAAAAAACCATAAGGAAAATTTAAATAAAACAAAGATTTGCTGGTCTATACACCTAATTCTTTCAAAGTAAACCAAAATTTTCCCATATGAATTTTCCTTTGGAGAACACTGGAATAAATCCCATTTGATGAAAAAAAATTTGTTAAAAGAATACATACTAATATAGCATATCTGGTTCAGTGTGCCTATTATAAGACACTTAATTCTGGTCTGAGGATATGGAAAATTAATAATATTCGGCCACTTCTTTTGCTGTATCTAAGTCTCAATTACCCACAACTAAAATAATAATGGCATTTCATGATGTCCCAAAGACATGTATAAATGACAGAAGGGGGGGGAGGGGATGCAGACCCTATTAGAAAAGGTAACAGTTATGTCAGCTTACCTCTCTCACAGGTGTCTCAACAGTGTAAGCCTTAATTCATACACCTTGACAGCTCAGAACCTTCCAGGAAAAAGGATCATATCTCTCTATATTTTTTGTTATCTCAATTGTAAGTGAATGAAAGAAAGAATAGCTTTCCAAGGCAACTTTCTAAATCCAGATAGTTTTCCTCTTGTTGTTGTCACTTTTCTAATTTCTAATTTAAATTCTAATAAAAATGTTAGCATAATTAAGAAAGACAAACTAAAACTACTCAGAGATTTTTATGCAAAACTTCCAGTTACGTGTCCTAAACTCTTTTACCCAAAGTGAGTTCACAAACTCTGACAGATGTTTTATAACTGTTTAAATATTTAGTCAGTAAAAGGATGAAATTTTTAAAAACCAGAATGATTTCATTCTTCTCAAAAACCAGGGTGGTCTATGGGCAATTTTGGTACCAGTGGTGTTGCCGGGGGAACAAAATGAAAACAGGTGCCATCAAATTCAAATTAAAGATTTAGTTCTATTTTAAACCACCTTAAACAATGTTTCCATAAACTTCCTAACTGATACTACTATAAATTTGACAATATTTTATAACAAAAAAGGATTATAAATTGTCTGTAGACCATCAAATTTTAACTGTAACAAATTTAGACTGATTGGCAACACTTCCTTTTAAAAGACTTTCTTTCATTAAATACGCAGCATCATTTAAAAAATGGAATGAATATATAATAAAAAGCAAGTCAAAATAAAGAAAGGTAACAAGTGTTGACTTAAATAGCCTTTTCAGAAAGATTTTACCTTATTTTGATCTTTGTAGTTTTAAAAATCAAAAATTAAGTACAAAAGAAACTGAAATTCACAATATATAAGGAAAAAATTATGCAATTAGTAACATGAAAATTTTAACTTGTCCTCATAAATCTATGGTATAATCTTTATTGTTAAAAAAAATCTAATAACTTTTGTTTCTTATTTTAGTATTAAAAAGAATATAAGTACTTGGCTTCTGCCATTAAACAGCACTTTTTCACTCGTAGATGAAACAAGTGCTGAATATATAAAAGTTAATCAATGTTTAGAAATACATACACTACAATATTAGACACTATCTTACCGGTTTGATATAGTATCAGTGACGAAACACACTTAACTTTGTTAAAAGTTTTAACCCAAGAAAAAAGCATATAAGAAATTTTTCAATAGGTGATTTTGTGTATAGGTTGATGTTCCTGATAAGACTACATAAGAATCTTTCCGAAAAGATTAAATATTTTGTTCCCAGTGAGAATTTTAGATATATAGGTGAGATGAGATGTCCTTTTTTAAATATACATATATATATATATTTTTTTTTATTTATTTATTTTTATTTCAGCATATTATGGGGGTACAGATGTTTAGGTTACGTATGTTGCCCTTCCCTTCCCACCGCCCCCCCCCAAGTCCGAGCTTCAGGCATGTCCATCCCCTGGATGGTACGCATCACACTCTTTGTGTTTTCTGATAGCGTATAATCAAATTCCATTGTCATTTTAAATCTTTCAGACAGTTCAAAGTTTTCTTTTTAGCTGTGCTCTAGGGAAACAAGTTGGTTCATTAGTGTGGAATCATAACTTACAGTCAGGTCCATTATTTGGATTCTTTCCAATAGTTAACCACAATGAGGGTTTCGTCAGCTAATTTTCAAAAAAAAGCTTAAAGTTTTCAGTATTAATAGATAAATGTCTTTGAAATTAATATTTCTAGTTTAAAATTTCTCCCATTAAGTTGTATTTATACAAATAGAAATAAAATCTTTTTTCAGGTCAGTACTTGCAAGAATTTGAATCATAAAAGAAAAATACACAGCATTATACAAAGTTGACCAATATAAAACTTCTTTACAGTTATGTTAGTTACAGTTTCAAATAATCTCACTTGTATATAATTATAAAATTACTGTACTAGTCTATTGCTTACTTTGAAAGTGATTAATCAAAGTCAGAGAAAGCCAACCATCAACTGAAGTGTGTTTCAAATTTCCTTCTCAGAGACATGTCAAAAAAAGATGAGCCAATTTTACTTTAATTAAAACCTCATTTAGAAATATGAAATAAATGTTTTTTGCTTAATTCCAATTAGATTTCAATTGTATCCAGCTTTCAAATTGCTTCTGCTACTTGATTACACGTGCCAAATTAATCTTTTACGATTCATATAAACAGATTTAAAAGCGAAAGACTTGGATTTTTTATTTATTCTAGTAGGTATACAGTATTTTAAATCTTATTTCGAATCAAACAAAGAGTTCATTAACAAAAAAATTAACTACAAACAAATTTGTCTGGAATATTAATGGTTTATTTATCTCTTAAGCAATGCATTAGGTAAAAATAAATACCTAAATTTAACTCTTCAAATTTTAGAAATCTTAAGTTTTTTAAAAAATTCTCTTTGTCTAACATTCTCCGCCTATCTCATAAAAGCACAATAAACCTACTGGCCTAGATTTCTAATTTTGAATTGCCTTGTTAGAAGTGTTAGAAGTAGCTCTTCCTACTAGAACCAAGGTATGTTTATAGGAACCTAATCATAAAGTACCCTAAAGGTTCTATGACCTAGGCAAGACTCCTCTAACACTAACTGATCATAATACTAAGCCTACAAAACACCCTTAAACTGACTTCCACATGTGTCTATTCAGTTGGTTCAAATACAGGAAGACATCCTTTGTACATCCAAATTAGTCAAAGAATAAGATGGCAGGGGAAATAGATTCAACTACAATATTTGTTTGACTAACAAGCAGCAGTCTTCCAAAAATTGAAAGTGGAAATAATAAAGAAAAGAATGTTCTCTTAGGGTACTTCATAGTCAAGGAAGTATTCTTGCCACCACCCACCTCCCCAAAAAATCAATGAATAAGTGAAGGAACATAGGGTCTTCCAAAGAATCAAGCAACATGTTACGTGACTGAAAGTAACAGTGTCACTCCCTACAACACATGTATCAAACAAATCTGTTCCTCCCTTCACTTCATTTACCTCCTTTCTATTATACTGTTCTATTTATGGCCTAGCCCTTCAAAGGCATTCAAACGTAGAAAAGAGTCAAAATGCGTTTTACAGAGAAGAAATAACTATTGATAAAAATGGAGAAATGTTCAGAAAGCTCTAGCTCCCAGCAGCCTTCAACCATAAGCTCCTCTACCTATATCTCAAGTAGATAACTGTATTTAGAGATAACTTTTCAACCCTTTTCAAGGGCTTTATGTTAACAAATACTTGAAAATTAGTATTCACTGCACTGTATAAAAAATGAACATAAAAGGATAAAAGTAATGACTCATGATAAGCAACAATCTAAACACAAACAAAAATCATTGGATTTAATTCAAAAATCTTTAAGATCAATTAGATCAAAATCTTTAAGATCAATCTTTAAGATCAAAATCTTTAAGATAAATCCAAAAATCACTGGATTTAATTCAAAATCTTTAAGATCATTAAATCTTAAGCCAATCAACATTGTTTAAACATAAAGCGAAAAGTCAATATTAAAGAACATGTACAATATGCTAGGAAGATATTATTGATAAGGCAAAATGAAATTAGACAATGTATAATAAAGTTCTCTGGGATAAGAACCTTCTCTTACAACATTTCTGTCAATGGCCTGACTTCCAGAAACAGTACCTATTAAATTGACAACAGCTTGCATAAACAGAAGGGCTTCCACGCTATATGTGGAAACTGGGGGCAAAAAAAAAATAGGCCAGGCGCGGTGGCTCACGCCCGTAATCCCAGCATTCTGGAAGGCCGAGGTGGGAGGATCGTTTGAGCTCAGGAGTTTGAGACCAGCCTAGCCTGAGCAAGAGTGAGACCCAGTCTCTACTAAAAATAGAAAGAAATTAGCTGGACAACTAAAAAGACATAGAAAAAATTAGCTGGGTATGGTGGTGCATGCCTGTAGTCCCAGCTACTTGGGAGGCTGAGGCAGAAGGATTGCTTGAGTCCAGGAGTTTGAGGTTGCTGTGAGCTAGGCTGATGCCACAGCACTCTAGCCCAGGCAACAGAGCAAGACTCTGTCTCCAAAAAAATATATATAAGGGTTAAACTCTTTACATGGAGACTTTGTACCTACAACTATTGTCTAAATCCATCTGAGGAAAAAAACAAAACAGTACTTCCCGCTAGGAGGAGCAAAGCAAAGACAAAGTTAATTATAGCTACATATAAATGAAAATGCCATAAATTCAACAAACAATTCACACAAAGAAGAAATTAGCAATGTAGTTACTTGTACATAGCACAAAATAAAATCTTTCATATTATGTCAAAACAAAATGCTTAAGAACTCGCTGATAAAGTTCTATGAGATAAATGTTGAGATTTTTGGATATAAATTTTTAACTGCTTTGGGGGAGACATTTTCTCTAGTATTATATATCTGACATTACAATGAAACTATGACTCAAAATTGTGTTTTACATAAAATTTCTTATCTACCTGTCATTGAGCTAATTACTTCGACGATACCACCATCTCTTCCACAGGCTCCAGGAGATTTAGAAAAGAAAGAGGTTTGGGTTTTTTTCCTGTACTCAAAGTTCAGCTAAGAGTAAAGAAACCCTTAATTGTTTCCCCAAAGGTTTCAAAGCAATTGCTTTAGTAAATCAAAAGAATGCTTTCCTATTAGCCAAACTATATCGTTTTAAAATAGTTACTTTAAAATGATTTAACTTTTCTCAAAGAAGTGAAAGTGAGGTGGTAATAAGGTTAATGACCAGAATTCTGTAAAACTGCCAAATTCTGGCACATCTGATCATCAAGTTATTATCATGTAGTGGAGGTAGTGGTACTCGTGAAGAACTTTTTTTTCAGGCTTAAATTTTACATGAAGAGAAGCCATGTAATTGTTGTGAAATACTTCAGAGGCTCCAAGAAGAAGCTACCACACTTTGCTGTGTTTCCTTATAACAAAGAAAGAAAGAAAAGTACATTGTTGACTTTGGGTGGTATTTAGCTCCATAAATATCAAAAGTATCAGACAGATGATGCCTATAATTAATGTTTGGTACTACATATTTTATTTATGGCCTCTAAACTTTTCCATAGCCAACTAGACATTCAGCTATTTGACCTAAATTTTTCCGGTTGCCTCAATGTCATAAAATTCCCTTTTCGATTTGGTTCATTATATCCCTAGGACCTACTTTATACAAGGATGAATAAAATACTATCTTTCAGGCCGGGCGCGGTGGCTCACGCCTGTAATCCTAGCACTCTGGGAGGCCGAGGCCGGCGGATCGTCCTGAGCTCAGGAGTTCGAGACCAGCCTGAGCAGGAGCGAGACCCCGTCTCTACCAAAAATAGAAAGAAATTAATCGGACAGCTAAAAATATATATAGAAAAAATTAGCCGGGCATGGTGGCGCATGCCTATACTCCCAGCTACTCAGGAGGCTGAGACAGTAGGATTGCTTGAGCCCAGGAGTTTGAGGTTGCTGTGAGCTAGGATGACGCCATGGCACTCGCCCCAGGCAAGAGAGTGAGACTCTGCCTCAAAAAAATAAAAAATAAAAAAAAATACTATCTTTCATCTAGGTTAAGAGGCCAGGATCCGGGGTCTACTGTCTGGTTTCTAATCCTGGTTCTTCCAATAACTATTTAATTTTTATGCCTTACTTTTATTTGTAAACCATACATAATAGTAATAACACCTACATCATAGGGTTGTTGTGAAACCCAAATAAGTTAGTACACACAAAATATTTAGAACACAACCATAAAAAGGAATGAAGTACTGATACATGCTACAATGTAAATGAACCTTGAAAACATTATGTTAAGTGAAAGAAGCCAGACACAAATGCTCAAGTGGCATGATTCCATTTATGTAAAATATCCAGAATAGGTAAATCCATAGAGACAGAATGCAGACTGGTGGTTGCCAGGATCTGGAGGGAGAAAGCAATGGGTATAAAATGCTTAATGGGCACAGAGCTTTATTTTGGAGTGATGGAAATATTAAGAACCAGATAAAAATGGCTGTTACACAACATTATCGTGAATGTACTAAATGCCACTGAACTGTTCACTTTAGAAGGCTAAATTTATGTTATATGAATTTCATCTCAATAAATGTAAGTTTTAAAAAAAGAAGTAATAAACGATTTATTGACACCTTCAAAAAAATACTTAGAACAATGGTTGGGATACAAAGAGTTCAATAAATGTAAGCTATAATAATCATCCATGCCATTTCACAAATTCAAATACATGGGTTTAGAGTTTTATGTTTCCCTTTAGGTATTCATTTTAATAATTTCTTTTAAATTCAGCATGAAATTGTGTAATTCATCTACAATGAACTCATTTCCTCAAAAAAATATATTCAGACAGAAAATACATATGAAAATTGGCAACTAAGAATTTATTTTGTATATTTACTGCTGCATGTTATCCAAGTTATGTTATTTTGACATACAGTGCTTATGTGTTAAACTATCTGGGGAAAAAAAGGAGCTAAATCATGAAAAAAATATACAAAATGACGACCGAACTATTCTGTAAGTTTAACCCCACAATTGTAAATATTGTTACACTCAGATGTTTAAATGATAAAATATCACTAAAAGACTCACACATATTTATAAACTCAATGGAAGGTTCAATTTGTGATGAATCAGAAAAATTCTTCATAATGGAATAAAAAAATGGGAATCAAGAACTGGATCAGCCTGGGCAAAGTAAATTAAAAAAGGACATAAAATCATAAAGCTAGATTTGAGGCTATCAGAAATCAGTGACTTCATTTTCCTTTTTTAAGGCAAAAAAAAAAAAAAGCATAAGTTGAAAAAAATACATACCAAATTTGAAGCATTTATACCACAGTTCAGAGAACATGTCAACAAATGAAGAAATCAGTCATTTCCCAAACAATTACAGCAGCCAAGAGATCAAGTCTCCTCAAATAAAAAGGTACTAGAAGAAACTATGACGGATTTTCTACCAATATCTCAAAAGAAAAACCATGAAATATTCCAAGAGCAAGAGAATATTTCATATTTTCCATTTCTTTGCTTCACATATTTGTTTTACTATGAGAAGGCGGGTGTCTTTTTGTTTTTTTGGTCATTCCTAATGTTTATGTTATCAATTTCCATTAAATGTGCTATCATTCCCTGTTGGGAATGATAATTATATTTCAAATATACATTTATAAACAACAAAAAAGAAAACTGTCATTAATTTTAATATGAAATTAAATTATTAGAATAAACGTGCAAATATATGTTGACATATTAGACAAATATGTTGACAAATTATTAGAATAAACTTTCAAATATATGTTGACATCTGTCAAAGAATTCAGGCATGACACATATAAGCTTTACTGGTTCAAAAGCACAGAGTTGAGGTCAAGCTTCCTAAAAGAGCCAAATATTTAAAAAGTGAAAAAAAAAAACACAAAATGCTTTATGAATAAAAATAGTTCAAATGAACAAGTCCTATGCAAACTAAAGCAGTGTACAGATTCTGTATCACACATGCCAAGATTGTTAATGGTATTACACTGTACGTACTATGAGAAAGAACTCTCCAACTATCGGGATTATTATATAAAAAATATATGTGTTATCTTTTTCTGTGATGATCTTCAAGCAAAAATGTCAGCTAGCTTCCTGAAATGATGTAAATGCAATTTATCCTAAACATAGAGATGTGATTTTCTTGCATTTCGTGAGTTCCATAAATCTTTGAATAAAAATATTATACATTCTGTATGCCCTCTTATCTGTAGGTCTAATTAAAAAAAGGTTGGCTGGGCTGTGGAAAACAGTATGGAAGTTCCTCAAAAAAGTAAGCATAGAATTACCATATGATCCAGCAATTCCACTTCTGGAAATATACTCAAATGAATTAGAAGCAAGGACTCAAATTGATCTTTGCATGCCCATGTTCATAGCAGCATTACTCACAATAGCCAAAAGGTAGAAACAGCCCAGTGTCTACCAACAGATGAGTGGATAAACAAAATGTTGGATATACATACAATGGAATATTACTCAGCCATTAAAAAAATGAAATCCTGATATATACTGCAACATGAATGAACCTTGAACACATTATGCTATGTGAAAGCAGCCAGACACAAAAGGACAAATACTCTACGACTCCACTTACATGAGGTACCTAGAATAGTCAAATTTATAGAGATAAAAAGTATTACAGAATGGTGATTACTTGAGGCTAGAGGGAGAAAGTCATAGGGAGTAACTGCTTAATACACAGACTTTCAGTTAGGGATGATGAAAAAGCTCTAGAGGTAAACAGTGGTGATGACTGCAGAATAATACGAACGTACTTAATGCCACTTAAATATAGTTTATAATAAAATGGCAAATTTTATGTTACGTGTATCTTATCACAGTAAAAAAATATATAAGTTCTGGAAATGGATGGTAGTGATGGTTGTACAACAATGTAAATGTGTATAACGTCACTAAACTGTACACTTAGAATGGTTTAAATGGTCAATTTCATGTATATTTTACCAAAATTTTAAGTTGGGTAAAATCTTTCAGTAATTAGTTTCAGTCTGAATTATTTTTAGAGCAGGTCAGAATACAGTTGCTAGGAGGCTTCCAAATACTCTGTAAGTAACAACCACGACTACAGCTAACCAGCACTCTTAAGCAAAACGTTGCCTAGCAAAGGTATTACTCACTGGCACTGCCTAAGTCTGGCAACCACATAAAATGCTTTTTACTACTTCTGTGGTAGAAAGTGATGAGCTCTTAAAATACAGAGCTTGACACCCAAGGCATGAGCATGTTATAAATAGAACATACTTTAAATCTATTTTCCCCATGGCTGATAACAGCACTTACACCGTCTGCTACATTCCCTTCTACCTGATTAGGGCCTTGTTTCACTATGTATCACCCTTGGCCCCAACTCCTTACATCTTTAATCTTCTCCTCTGGGTCCTTTATATCATTAAAAAATCAAATTAAGTCTCCTCGTTATATTAAGATCTTCCCTGGACCCTGATACCCTCGAATTTCCCTTACCCCCCAAATTTCTCTCTTCTTGGCTGCCAAATACGTGAAACAGAGTCTACTCATGCCGCTTCCACATCCGTACCTGCCATTCATTCCTTGAGCCCTCAGGAATTCACTTCTGCCCCACCACTTGACTGATCACACTCCTGAAAGTTAACCATGACCTCCAATCTGATAACCTATTCATACTACCAAAACTAAAGGCAAAAAAGAAGACAAAACATTTGTAAAAGATCATCAATCACATCCTCCTTAAAATGCTTTTCTCCTCTGGCTGAAACTCTCATAATTCTTCTCTTACTCTCTGGCCTCTCTTTCACCTACCTCCTTTCTCCAACTCTCCAAATATGGGTACTGGTTATTCTGTCCTTCATCCTTTTTTCCCTCTCTCCTAGAAACCTTTGAGAACTTTTCTTTCTGTAACTTTGTAAAACATCTTAAAATGCAGCATACCATCAGCACAAGAGGTACTCGAAGGAGTCAGGTAGTTGGAGAACAACGGAACAAATAACTAAGCAGCTAGCACTAGAGGAACGTTCCCTACTGCATATGCATGTATCAGTGTTCAAGGTTAAGAAAACCACATTTGTATTTTTTGGCAAGTGAAATACATTTTAAATGAAAAAAACACTTAGAATGTTTTCTTTTTAAAATGATTGTACTGCTAGAAGGAAGTATCTAACAATCTGTTCATTATTAATTGCATGTTTTCTGATATGGTTATTTAAGCTTGATGCAATCATTCAGCTGGTTAAAACTGCTTACTGATATAAAGTTAAAGATAGGATGTATAAATTGCAATGTAAATATCAGTTTCTTAAAGCTAAAAAAAATTTCCTCTAATAGAGTTTTTAAAATTCTTTGTAGAAATAATATTTGTAGAAAAAAGAAAAATGAAATCCATAGAGAACTGATATGCTATACCTTAATTAAAAAGATATCATTAGAATACTTAAATTCTTAAAATATATAATTTATGGTAATTAATGGATAATTTATAAGTATGAAAAATTGAAACAAGGACATTTTCACACACTTTAGGATTAATGACTATTAATAATAAGGGCACCTTACCTAAGTTGTTCTCTTTTGCCTTAAAGAAACAACTCATTATAAAGCTTTGCCATAAAAGCAGAATGTATACGAAATTATTTCATTTAAGCAATTTGTAAAATATTTTAAGGCTCAAAAACTTAAGGATATGGGGAAGTGATCACGACGCAGTGCTAAATGAAAAAAGGAAATTATTAAACAATATGATCTCATGATTCCAATTTTGATTAAAAACCAGTACATTCTCACGGGCATAGTAGATATGAAAAGCAAACAGGAAGACCATATGCCAAAAAGTTAACCATAAGTCTCTAGGAAGTATAAGTGATTTTTATTTTCTTCTTTATGCTTTGCTTTCTTACTTTACACCTTTATTCCTTTCTACAACAATCATGCATTACATTTACTGTAGCGTTTCCAGGAAGAATAAACTCTATATTCCATTCAATTTCTGCCTTCCTATTTATATTTTGACAGAGTAGAAAAGAACCATCTTCCAAAGCTGTGCAGAGTGACTTTTTGGCATCATCACTGTTGTGATGTACCTGATCCATCAACGAATCCTGTTAATCCACTTTCAAAACAGACCAGAGTCCAGCTACTCACTAGTTTCACTGCCACTATCATCCTCATCCAAGTCCCCATCATGTCTTGCTTGGTTTATGCAAAAGTCTCCTAACTGGTCTATGTGATTCCACCCTTACCATCCTCCTGGCTCTTCCCATGTCTCTCCTCTACTCAGAAACCCTCAGTGACTTCTCATTTCACTGAGAATAAAAGCCTAAGCATTGATTGCAGCCTTCAAGCCTCTATAATTTGGACCACAAGTCACCAGGCACACTGCAACTTCAACACCACTGAATCTGCAGTTATCAACCTAGTATATTCTACATCCAGATATCCTCATTTCCTTCAGGTTTTTATTCAAGTGTCACCTTCTCAGTGAGGCCTTCACTGCCAATCCAACACAACACAACCACCACTCTACCCTACCCTCGAGATATCCTATCTCATTTCCCTGCTTTATTTTTTTCTACTATAGTACTTATTACTATCTAACATACTAAATGTTATATTTCTTTCTTTCTTTTTTTTTTTTTTTTTTTTGAGGCAGAGTCTCGCTCCATTGCCCTGAGTGCGTGGCGTCAGCCTAGCTCACAGCAACCTCAAACTCCTGGGCTCAAGCTCCTGAGTAGCTGGGACTACAGGCGAACACCACAATGCCCAGCTAATTTTTCTATTTCTAGTACAGACGGGGTCTTGCTCTTGCTGAGGTTGGTCTCAAACTCCTGATTTCAAGTGATCCTCCCATCCCAGCCTCCCAGAGTGCTAGGATTACAGATGTAGCCACCATGCCTGGCCATATTTCTTTTCTATATTATCTCTCTCCCTCAGTAGAATATAAACTTGATAAACAGAAATTTTCACCTTTTTTTTTTTTTACTGCTGCATCCCTAGAGCAGTCCCTAGCACATAGTAGGTGCTCAGTAATTATCTGCTGAATGAATAAATGCATTCCAGTGATTCCACAAGCTTAAAGTCACAGTTTCCCAGTCACTGTAATAGTTGGCTCACTGAATATTGCAAAAGAACAGCAACTCACTAATATTCTTAAAATCAATGCCTAGAAATGATGTTCCATAGGACTAGAAAGCTGAACAACAGCTATAGTAAACAACACTATAGCCATATTTTTTTCAAGCCTAAAAGGGAGCATGTAGGATCTTAACTTCAAAATGTAGGAATAAAATTATGACTTGATTTGATATATCAAAGGTACTCTGAGATTATAGTGCTGTTATTGTTGATACTGAAAAGCAAGCAATACTGTCTAAAATCATATTGTCACTCTTCTAACTTTTCCACTAGAATATTCAATTCCAGTCTATGAGACTGGATATAAAACTTTCCTTATGTATAAACAAAAAGCTAGCTGACTAGCATACTACTATGCACCTGAGTATGTTATCTAAAAGATCTTGGGATCGTTTATAAACATCAATCAATGCTATGCAAAGAGACCTAAGGGAGGGAAAGGCAATTAGATACTGTGAAAAAATGGAGGCAATCAGAAGAAATGCAGTCGATGGTGGCAGTGACACAGCTAAGCAGGAGGTATGGATAATCTGGGTAAGTGCCATGGAAAAATAAATATCATGATTGGACTTGAGGCAAATGGAAACAGTTCAAATTGGCTTCATACAGTACTCTGTGGAACATATGATGTCCATATGTCCATTAGTAACAAACTGAAACACGGAAAATAACAAAAGCCAATGCTATGATGGCTATAAGAACACACCCAATGCCAGCCTCTACCACACCACAGCAGCATAACTTAATACAGCTGCCAGGTAAGTTGACTAAGAAGTCAGAAGCAATAAGAAAAGAAAGAAGAAAAGACTAACTATAAAATGGTCTCTTTCCCTACAGAAGAAAAAGATGGGATCTATACTAGAAAGCAGAATGTGGCCACAATAAAGACTGAAAAGTAAAGCACAAATTTTTCTCTGTAGAAGTCTGCAGAAGTATAAAATACTTCAGAATTAAAGAGGGCAGAATTTTATCCAAAACTACAAATGCTTTAAGATCCAGAGAACTAAATAAGAGAGGAATAGGGTGGAGTAATTTCCACATAAAAAAATTATAAACGCGACCTTTCAAGTTTTGAAATACATAATAAAGAATAAAAACTGACCAAAAGATGTGATAGAAATCTATTTTATTTTATGTTAGTGTTAACAAAGTCTACCAAATTTCCTTTCTATACTCTCTAACCCCCTAAGTGATTCATCTTTAAGATATAATCATAGCTGATATAAAAGAAGTAGGGCTTAGGCAAGTGTCATGAAGGAACAATTTACGCAGCCAAGCCAAAACTTATAAACTTACAAAAAACTTATAAAAAGTGATGCTACCATCTTAGAGCCTTTCTGGTGGTCCTGACCTTTCCAACCAATCAAAACCAGGTATTCTCAGCCAGATGAACTGCATAAAAATAATCTCAGCTCTAATTCAGAAACATATTGGTTGTCACTCTCTCAAACTATATAATAATAAAATTCAGCAGTTAAAAACACATAACTACTTTACAGTAAATATCAATGTCATTCCTATTTCAACCTGACTTCCCATTCTACCCCTAAGCCCCAAACTTGAAACCAACAACGATTTCTTGAGTAGCTGGAATGTGGTTAAGGAAAGGAAGCTATGCTTGTTTGTATGGAATCTGCCATTTCCTCCCTGCCAAAACACTTGTTTAAAAAGTCATGTAATATTTCTATTAAATTGTAAATGCAGTCGACAAGGAAATGGCCTACTGGCAGTATATTACCTTTGTGGCAGTGCCAACAGGCCTACAGCAAAATAGTGCACATGATAATTTCAATATGCATTCCCAAGTAACAAAATTGTGCTTTACATAAATACCACAGAACCTGACCAAGATCCAGAAAAAGCAATGAAAATCTGCCCAAGCTTTCATGCTTGCCTATATCAATTGTATGTCATAACTAAAGCAAAATAGAAAAGCATCTACATATGTTCAAGAAGCTTGTGAAGGTAGATCATATAACCCTGGGAAAACTATTGCAACTTAAATCTGTGTATTTCTTGTTAACCACTGTAACAACTCACTAATAAAAATGAAGAAAAACCGTGGGTATCAAATGAACCAAAATGTACTAACTACATACAAGTCCTTAAAGATCATGATGCAACTTATTAACAGAACATATGTTCAGTGTAAGCCACAATTGTTATGTTAAATTACTTCTTCCTTTGATATCATTCATTTGATTACAGAATTTAAGAGATTCACAAACCTTCCAATTAAAACAGTGACCTTCAGTTTATAAGTTACTTACTGCAATGGTTACAAAGTCACCTCTGATCATTTATTCCTTACTTTTCATTACATAGCAAAACTACATGTAATTATGCTATTTAAATGATCCCAGATGTAACGAATATGGTTCTATGCACGTAAAAGTTACATTTAAAGCTAACATAATCAAATAATTAATCTGTAATTAATACAGTCCTCTAGGACAGCTAAAGAATTCTATTCTCCAGGAATTTAATTAAAATGCGTATTTATTTTATAAATCAGGTACATCTTATCTATCTTCATTTTTTAAAATACATCTGTCCAGACCTAATTTCAAAAGTCTAATTTGATGGAGACAGCATTTCCTACAAAAATATTATGAATTTTTAAGTGTTATACACATGAAATTACAGAGTCAATGCCTGCCCTCAGCATACCTACTCCCAACCTATGCAAAACTAGCTATTTATGTCTTCTAAAATAAATGCTAGCTTAGGACTCTAGCATAAATGGTTACAATGACTGGTTTAAAATAAAATTTACTATGATCAATATCATAAGCCTACACAATTGCTTTTAAGACATAAATCTTCAATAAGGCAACAATTACATCCCCAACTAGCAAACCAAAGCTACTATGTCCAGAGGCCAACACTAATGGTGCCCACTAGGGTTCTTCCTGATCTCCTTCAATAAGGAACAGGATCTAAACTACCAAAAAAAATAAGTTATATCAATTTAAATTTTAAATAAACTGTACTAAGTATAGTTTAAAAGTCAAGCTATAAGCAATAGTAGGCCTTTCAAGTTATATTTGATTAGCATTTAATTGCTTTAATTTTTTAGTTTATTTCACTGACTTTTATTCAAAGTAGTTAAGTACAACACTTATTATTGTAAGAAAGAAGAATTGGAGCTTGGCATATTTCAATATTAACACCACAAAAGTATCTTTGAGACAGGAGAGGGAATATAGCACATGTTCAACAAAAATACTTATTGGATGCTCTTATGTATAAGTCACTCTGCTATATTCAATTAGACACGCAAAGATGAAACGTACTTGCATTTAAAACTTAGATCCAATAGGGAAAATAAGACAACTACATCATAGTAACTATAATAATACACAGTAAGTTAAAAAGTGATATAAGAAAGTTACAGATCTGGCCTGAGCAAAAGCAAGACCCCACCTCTACTAAAAATAGAAAAATTAGCCAGGTGTTTTGGTGCACACCTGTAGTCCCAGCTACTCGGGAGACTGAGGCAAGAAGGATCACTCAAGTCCAGGAGTTTGAAGTTGCAATGAGCTATGATGATGCCACTGCACTCGACCCTGGGCAACAGAGCGAGACTTTGTCTCAAAAATAAAAAGAAAAGAAAAGAAAAGAAAAGAAAGTTATAGATAAGGTGATATAAGAATTCAAAGAAAGAAAAGATTTTTTAATCAGTGCAATGAGGAACTCCTTGCCAGTAATCAGACTTACCTAAAACGAAGCTTTGCAGAAGTAAAATATATATATATATATATATATATATAATGAAGGGGCAAGATTATGGATGTCATATACACATATATTTACTGATTCCAGATTAAAATGCAAAATTGTAAATGCTAGGATAAGTAGTAAAGGAAACAATATCCTAAATATACAATATAACAAGAAAGCCTCTTGAGGATCACTGGTATTATTATTAAGATTCTTAAGTCTCAATCATTTTGGGTCAAAGAACTCTTGTTTCAAGGAGTCATTATTTTCGTTTGATAAAAACTATAAGCTATATTACCAGCAAAAGAACATCTGCACAAACACCAATATTTAAGTGTATTCACTTAATATTTCATGTGGTCCACTGACACTGAATTCTCTGCCCCCGAAAAAGTTCATTCTATCCTCTTGTGAACAATGCTTTCCATCAGTGGGCTAGTGTACAGTATAGGTGAAAATGAAGAAGTAGAAAATATGTTTATCACCATTAGAAAAGAGAGAAAATATTTCTCTGTCCCCGTGGGCTCATTATTTCCATATCGTTTCCAGTAGAGGCTGTAGAAGTCATCTCAGCAGCCATAAGCAAAAGCTTAAAAGCTTTCAGTAACCTACCCCGGCTGGCAATACTCACATTAAGCAGGTTCAAGCACAGAAACAGTAACTCCTCTGGGTATTGTATAAGGTCCCAATACCTCCCATCTTACTAGATGTCCTATGACAAAGTCAGGTGATGAAAACAATTGCTTGATCCTTCCCATAGCCAGAAGTTTCTTAAGTAACAATGATAAATATTATTAAACAGGTACCCTCTGTAAGAACTTGAACTAATTTATAGTCTCAATATGAGACTCCAAAAGTAACTTTATTAGGCTACCTAGGACTTGTATAGTATTTAATATCTTACATGTATTGCCCATTTACATTATCTCTTTGATCCTCACAAATAACTCTGCAGACAGATGAGCATCCATTATAACTAATTCACAGATAACAAACTGATTCAGGACCCACAAGTCTCAAACACCAAGTCATACCACTACAATGTAGAACAGTAGAAGCATTCTGGCATTGGAAGAATTCAGATTTCCAAAGACTGGTTCAGTGATGATTGCTCTCCAAATTCAAGCTACAAACCATTAATGAGTCATATAATCAATTTAATGAATTTGATCTGCCCATTTTTTAAAGGAGAGGGATGAAACAGAATAGAAGAAGAGAATACTGTGATAAAATAGAAATCAGAGTAGACCATAAATCACAAAAATAAGTATACTGTTTCATGCATATTTTGATTCACTTGTGTGTGTCTGTGTGTACACACATGTATAATGGGTCACGATGTGAAATGTACTTCACACTGTAGATCACAATCAAAAAAGTCTGAAGTATAAATGTTATCTTTCAATCATTAATAAATCAATTTAAATTCTCTTTTAAGCTCTCCCACACAAATATAGAAAAATACTATATTTGTCAGTATCCCACATTAAAATCTTTAAAAAGGTGGATTATAGTGTAATTCCTTTTTGGTAAGTCTTACTCTAACAAATGCTTAATGGAAACATGTCTTCAAAACTACAATTCACATTCATGTAATGTGTATGTCAGTAGGAAAATGATGATTGCTTCCTCAATAGTTACCAAACTAATCATGTTTACAGAGCACTTGGCAACACCAACAGCAAGGTTTGAATACAGATTAAGAGTGGGACTTCCTTTTCCCCTGGAAGCCTAAGGGGTGACCCCAGCAGGCTCAACCAAAAGAAGTTGAAACCTGTTTATTCTGTTTTCTTTGCTTGTTCATCTCTTCAAGAATAATAACTCTGACTGGATAGAAATATGTTGAAACTGTCACCGTAATAAAGCTTAATCCCCAATTTAGGAGCTGGAATGCCTATACCCCCAAGTGTATCAGGACCACAAGGCAAAAGAACGCTTTCAAATGAAGTAAAAAACCATATGTCCTGGAAGTACTATTGAAATTCTGATGATCCAATTTGTCCCATTCCCCTGGATCCTTGGCTATCTCTGATCTAACGAAGTATAGTTAATAGAATCAAGACATCAACTAAAATAATAAGGTAAAAAAATGTAGGTGAGAGAGAGAAGAAGAAAGGTAATAGGAAAAGAAAGAAAAGCACATGGAAAGAAAGCCAAAGGTGGGGAGGGGGGCAAGGTGTGAGTATGCACCTATACTCTCTGTCAGGGACAATGAAAGTAAAGGCAGCAGTGGGAAGAAGACGGGGAAAAAAGGAAGACGTGGATAAGTTCAAGAGAGAAAAGCAAGTGATGCATGTAATGACAAAATAATAAAATTATTTTCTATAGCCATATGATCCTATCTGATTTGTACATACATATATGTGTGAATAAAAGTTGTTACAGTCTATGGTCTTACATTCTGAACAACTTTATATCTCCCCCATTCTCTCCAAAAAAACAGAAAGCTAAATAGTTCAGTAGAATGTTAGTTATCACTAGACTACAAGTTCCAAAAGAACAAGGAACATGTCTGCTCTGCTTACCATTATTTTCTGAAAGCCCAACTGGTGCATGATAAGTGTGCACTAAATATTTGTAGAAGAAAATAAAGGAAAGGGGAAAGGGAATAAAAGAACACTGGAAGATAATCTAGATGACATTTAATATATCTGACCCAAAACCACCAATGTAGGAGAGCTGATACACTCTCCAACAGGTCCCAAAACCGAATTCCCTACTTCCACATTAGAATATACATTTCTTCCATTTTAACATTAATACTAAATCAAAAATATTTTAATATTAATGGTTAAATTTAGTATTATTGACATCATGGAAATATCCCATCCTAAGAATATACACATTTACATGGCAGATAAGTTTCCACAGTATTATTCTCACTACTAAAGGATTCATTAAAAATTATCTTAAAAAATAATATCCGAGGAATTTTAAATGCTGACAACTATTAAATATTTACACAATTTATCAGAACACATCCACTGTATAAAGCAAAGTACATATATGTGAATAAATACAAATAAACAATCCTCTACTTGGTAGGCAACTAAATCATTTGCATATAAACACGGAGTAAAAACCATTTTAATTCAAAGACCTCTCAATATACTTACTACAAAGGAAAAAATACAAAGGGGCTTAGACTGAGCATAATTGGGGGACAGAAAGTGTTAGAAGGGACACTGAAAGCACAATAAACAAAGGCAGTAAAAAGTCAAAGGACTAGAAGACCTACACCAGCAATGAGAAAAAGGCAGGCCAACACTAGAGAAAAGTCAGTCTAACAACCCAATTTAAAAATGGACAAAGGACTTGAATAGACATTTTCCCAAAGAAAATATACAAATGGATAATAAGCACATGAAAAGATGCTCAACATCTGTAGTCATCAGGAAAACGCAAATCAAAACCACAGTGAAATACTTCACACCTACTCGGATGGCTGTTACCAAAGGAAAAAAACAGAAAATAAAAAGTGCTAGAAAGGATGTGAAAAAACTGGAAATCTTGTATATTGCTGGGGGAATGTAAATGGTACAGCTACTGTGGAAAATAGTATGGAGGTTCCTCAAAACATTAAATATAGAATTACCATATGATGTGGCAATTCCACTTTAGGTATACACCCAAAAGAATTGACAGTAGGATCTCAAAGCAGATGATTATATACCCAGTTCATGGTAGTATTATTAACAATAGCCAAAAGGTTTAGAAACCCAAGTGTCCGTCAACAGATGAATAAACAAAATGTGGTATATACATACAATGGAATACTACTCAGTCTATAAAAGAAGGAAATTCTGGTATGTGTTACAACATGGATAAACCATGAAAACCTCAGGGTAAGTAAAAAAAAAAGCCACACACAAAAGGACAAATATTGCATGATTCTGCTTATATGAGGTACTTAGAATAGTCAAACCCAGAGAGACAGAAAGTAGAATAGTGATTACAACATGTTGGGGCAAGAAGACATGGAGAGTCACTGTTTGATGGGTACAGAGCTTCAGTTTGGAATGATAAAAAGTTTTCTGGAAAAGGACAGTGGTGATGGTTGCACAACAATGTAAATGTACTTAATGCCAATGAATTGTACACAGTACTTAAAAACGGTCAAAATGGAAAATTTTGTTATGTATTTGTCATTATTAATCTTAATTATTAATCTTAAATACATATAATATATCATTTGAAAGAAGAGAATAGATTATAGGGGTTGTAGTGCATTGAGTGGTGGTCCCCCCACAAGATATGTTGATGCCGTAATTCCTGGAACCACTAAATGTGACCTTATTTGGAAAAAAATTACCTTTGCAGATGTAATTAAGTTAAGGATCTTGAAAGGAAGAGAACATCCTGGATCACCTGAGTGGGTCCTAAACACAATGACAAGAGAAAAGCAGAGAGAAATATGAGATATACAAAAAAGAAGACACAGACACTCAAGGGAGAATGCAACTTGAGATGTAGGCAGAGATTGGAGTGATACAACTACAATTGAAGGAAAACCAAGGACTGCTGGCAGCCACCAAAAGCTGGAAAAGACCAAGAGCAGATTCTCCTTTAGAGCCTCTGGAGGGAGTACAGCCCTGTCTACACCTTGATTTCAGACTTCCGGCCTCCCAGACTAAATGAAGACAGTTTTCTCTATGCCACTCAGAACACATCTCTATGCCACTCCCACCTCCTCACTCCCCATGTTAAATGCTTGCAAGGAAGCTTCCAAGAGGTAGTGTCATGCACTCACACTAAGATGGCCAAGGTATCTACCAAGCCCTACACAGCAGGGACTGTGAGACGGAAGGCGTGTTAGTGTGCTACGTGTGGTACTAACTCAATGCCTGCCTCACTATCCAGGCCCAGTCTTCCAGAATTTTCCAGTCTTCCAGTCAACCAAATTTTATTAGTAACTGAGCAGGAAAGAAGTCATGGATTCTTTTCTCTTTTTTGTTGTATTGGGGATTTTTTTAATTATTAAAAAA
>RJWJ010010512.1:28605-46900 GCA_004363605.1 Indri indri | reverse complement strand
AAATAAATAAATAAATAAATAAATAAATAAATAAATCTGATGCTTACAAAGAAATTGAATTCAATAGAACAAAAAGCCAAGCCACAGACTAGGAGAAAATATTTGCAAAAGACATATCTGATAAAGGACTACTATCCAAAATAAACAAAAAACTCTTAAAACTCAACAATAAAGAAACAAACACCTGATTTTAAAATGGGCCAAAGACCTTAACAGACATCTCACCAAAGAAGATACACAGATGGCAAATAAACATATGAAGAAGTGGGGCGGGGTGGCTCCTGCCTTTAATTCTAGCACTTTGGCAGGCTGAGTCAAGAGGATCACTTGAGGCCAAGGGTTTGAGACTAGCCTGGGCAACATAGAGACCCTGTCTCTACAAAAAATTTAAAAAATTAGCCAGGCATGGTGCTACATACCTGTAGTCCCAGCTACTCAGGAGGCTGAGGCAGGAAGATTGCTTGAGCCCAGGAGTTTAAGGTCGCAGTGAGCTATGATGATGCCACTACACTCCAGCCCAGGCAACGGAGTGAGACCATGTCTCAAAAAAAAAGAAAAAAGAAATTCGAAGAGGTGCTCCACTTCATATATCATCAGGGATATTCAAATAAAAACAACAATGAATACCACTACACCCCTGTTATAATGGCCAAAGTCCAGAATGCTGACTAAACCAAATGCTGACCAGGGATGTGGACAACAGGAACTCTCATTGCTGGTGAGAATGCAAAATGGAACATCCACTTTGGAAGACAGTTTGGCAGCTCCTTAGAAAACTAAACATACTCTTATCATATGATCCAGCAATGACATTCCCTGCTATTTACCCAAGGGAGTTGAAAACTTCTTTCCACACAAAAACCTGCATATGAATGTCTATAGCAGCTTTATTGAGAATTGCCAAAACTTGGAAGCAACCAGCTTACTGAAGGACTAAGATGTCTTTCAGTAGGTGAATGCATAAATAAATTGTGGTACACCAGACGATGGAATATTATTCAGTGCTTAAAAGAAATAAACTATCGAGTCGTGAAAAGACATGAAGGAACTTTCAATTCATAGTACTAAGAAGCCAATCTAAAAATGCTATATGCTGTGATTCCAATTATATAACATTCTGGCAAAAGCAAAACTATGGAGACAGTAAAAAGATCAGTGGTTGCCAGAGGTTGGGGGAAAGGAAGAATGAATAAGCAGAGTACAGAGGATGTTTAAGAAACTAAAAAATACTCTATATGACATAATAATGGAGGATGTATGTCATTATAGATTTGTCCAAACCCATAGAATGTACAAGAGTGAACCCTTCTGTAAACTATGGACTTTGGGTAATAATGAAGTGTCAATGTAGGTTTATCAGTTGCAACAAATGTACCCCTCTGATGTGGGATGTTGATAATGGGGAGACACGCACGCATGGGGGCAGAGGGGTGTATGGAATCTCTCTGTACCTTCCTCTCAATTTTGCTGTGAACTTAAAACTGTTCTAAAAAAAGAAATCATTTTTAAAAAGGTACAGTCAGCCATGACCATGAATTAAATTTTAAAATAAAGTCTGCAATTCTCTTATAAAAAGAGAAAATAAATCAATTTATATAATTATGTAGATTATATCATCCCATTGGGGGTTAAGGCTAAAAAGTTATGTAGATTATAGTGAGAAAGAAGAATTAAAGAAAATAATATAATTAAAATTAGAAGTTAGAGAGGTATGTGGAAGTGAACACAAATTAATTTTCTTATTCATAGTAGGAAGTCAATAGGTACTGTCAAAAGTTAATAAATCAAAAAATTCAAGCTTAAGTATATTACTAAAAGTTATAAAATAACCAAGAGAAGGCTTAAAAACACATTCTAAATCTTCCGAACTATCAGAATGAAAACATGCGTGCACATTTAATTTTAAAAACATAGATCATTTAGCAAAATAGAAAACAAAGCAGTCACAGCAGAAATCATAAAAGATAAGAGAACTAAGACCAAATATATCTGCATAGAAACATATGTAAGTGAGATAAAGCCACTGTCTTGGTCCATTTGTGCTGCTATAACAGAATACCTTAGACTGAGTTATTTATAAGGAATAGAAGTTTATTTCTTACAGTTCTGGAGGCTGGGAAGGCCAAGATCAAGGCACCAGCATTGGTGTCCAGTGAAGGCTGCTGTCTGCTTCCAAGATGGTGCGCTGTTGCTGTGTCCACACCTGGTGTAAGGCAGAAGGCAGGACAGCACTCCTTTCAACCCAAAGCCCATTTATAAGGGGCTAATCCCATTCATGAGGATGGAGCCCTTATGACTTAATCACCTCCCAAAGGCTACGCCTCTTTATTTTGTTTCATTGGGGATTAAGTTTACATATGAATTTTGGAGGGGACACCATTATTCAAATCATAGTAGCCACCTATTAATAGAAAAAAATTCTCAGAATTGTTTAGAAAACCAGACTCAACTATTTGTTGCATGCAAGAGATACATTTTAGCAAAGTTAAGTACCAGGCACATATATCAGTCAATTACCCAAAAAAAACCTAATGGAGTAATTATATTATTAATATCAAACAAAGTTGAATTCACAGCAAAAAAAACATTAAATAAGACACATCAATCCACTTTATAATCATAAAAGAATCAATCTACAACGAAGATCTGTCAGGGATCATCAATACCAAAGGCCCTAGCATGAAAATTCTTAAGGCAAAAGCTGCCTAAAATACAAGGAGAAATAGAACTACAGAAAGAAGAGGGAAAGTTTTTTCTTTCTCTTCACCACAACAGTTGAAGTAAACACTAAAAAGAGTAAATATATAGGATCAAATTCTATGATTCATAAAATCTCCCTAAAAGCTATACATCACACCCTTCATCCTGAAAACAAAGAATATTTCATCTTTAAGTACCCAAAGAACATTCACAAAAATTCTGTATATGTTGGACTACAAAATACTCTCAACATATTCAAGTAGAAATAGTACAGATCATATTTGCAAATTATAATGCAAAGAAAGAATTGATTTTTAAATAGAAAATAAAATCCCCAACTGCCTAAAAATTAAGACTATTAAAAAAATTGACTTAAAGGCAATAGAAAATGAAATTGAAGAGTATTGTAAAATAACAGTAATAAAAACACTATGTACCAGAATCCATGCATTATGGCTAAAATCAATACTTTGAGGAAAAGTTCAGAGTCTTAACCAAATTATTAAACAAGAAAAAAGAAAATGAATGAGTTTATATTTAAAGCAAGACATAAAAAAGGTTAAGAAAATAAATCCAAGGAAAGCAGAAAAAATAAAGACAAAAGCAGATGTTAATGATTTTGAAACAAAAATATAGATGTAATAAACATAAAAACTGATCGCTTAGGCCAGGTGTGGTGGCTCACGCCTGTAATCCTAGCACTCTGGGAGGCTGAGGTGGGCAGATCGTTTGAGCTCAGGAGTTTGAGACCAGCCTGAGCAAGAGCGAGACCCTGTCTCTACTAAAAAAAATAGAAAGAAATTAGCTGGACAACTAAATATACATCAAAAAAATTAGCCGGGCATGGTGGCACATACCTGTAGTCCCCAGCTACTCAGGAGGCTGAGGCAGTAGGATTTCTTGAGCCCAGGAGTTTCAGGTTGCTGTGAGCTAGGCTGACGCCACGACACTCTAGCCAGGGCAATAGAGTGAGACTCTTGTCTCCAAAAAAAAAAAAAAAAAAAAAAAAAAAAAAAAAAAAAAAAAAAAAAAAAAAAAAAAAAAAAAAAAAAAAAAAAAAAAAAAAAAAAAAAAGAACTGATCACTTAAAATATACACAACATGTATAAAATGATAGATCATCTCATTTTTTTTTTACAGTAAGTGTAAGAAAAGCATAAACATACAAAACCAGCAATTAGAATAGGTTAAAAGGAAACCAAAACAATTACAAAAAAATGCTTTGCACAAAATTCTGCAAATACACTTAAAATCTAGATAAAATAAGTCTGATTCTAGGGAAATATAAATTATCACATTGACCTTAGAAAAGATTTGCAAAAACAGACCAATTACCAGTTAAAAAAAATTGCAAAGGTCATCAAAGATTAACCCCTCACAAGAACACTAGGCCCCATCAGTCTCACAAACAACTTTATTCAAAATATCCAGGAACACATTATTTCAATCCTAAGTGATCCCTAAGCATGGAGAGAGAGAGAGAAAGAATGACAGTGACATCGAGCCTGACAAATAAAGTGCAAAAGGGGAACCTACAAACCAATATATAATTTATAAATAGTGCAGGAATGCCATAAAATATATGCAAGTTAATAAATTAATACACCAGGTGATCAAATGGGGTATATTTTTGGGCTGCAAGGGATAGTTCAAAATTAGAACATCTATTCATCTATTTTTATTATATTAATAGGCTAAAGGAGAAATCTCATTTAATCATCCCAATAAATGATGAAAAGGCATTTTGCAAAGTCGAACATACTTCCCTGATTTAAAAGTCGTGTAGAGAAAGAGATTCACATACATGTGTATTCATATATGTGCATATATAGAAATATTGCATATATATATGTATAACCAAAATCTAGCATCATTAGAAGAATCATTAGAACCTAGTTTAGTGAAGAATCATTAGAATTATTTTTGTTACCATAAGAACAAGATGGATAAAGACAGCCTGCATAGAAGGCCTGGAATGAGCTGTCAGGGGAGCCCAGCGGCAGCTGCTAATAATGAGAACAGCATTGGAATGGGGAGGTGGAACATTTCAGGGCAAGCCAGTACCTGTGTCCCACTCAAGGACAGCCTGGCAGGATCAGGAATTAGCCTGTCCATGCAGGCGACTGGACAAATAAGTAAATTTTCTAAGGATAATGAAAGGCAGGTTTTTTCACAAATGAAGAGGGGAAAAAACAAATATGAAAAAGATGAAAGTAGAATGAATCCTGTGGTATTGAACTGGAATTGGAGCTACATGGACTCAGGCATATTGTCTGTATCTGACGCTGCTCCCACTGAGAGGATCTGGGAGCAGCAATATCCCGGTAGCCATGAGCACACTTAGCACCCAAATCTTCCAGATAACACTCTCCACTAAAGGAACCAGGACTTCTTGGAGAAATGGCTAATTCCAGGGCTAGGCAGGAAAGGTACAAGGTGAGCCCAAAGCATCTATTATACCAGAAAATACTCAAAGAATCACGGAATGTGACTAAAGGCCACGGAAAGCAGCTTGAAGGGTCTTCTAACATCCAAATCTGGGTCAATGTAAGCATCAAAATAAATAAAGATGGTAATGAATTATAATCTATGAATGAGAGTCCCCAAGTCCATACTGATATAAATAAATGAATAAGTAAATAAGGAAAAGAGAAAGCTTTTTCTTACTGTAGAAAGTCAGAAAATAAATGTGGAAGAAATCATGGAATTAGAAAACCAGTTGGCAATCTTCAGAGTAATAACTCAGGTAAGAAATATCAAAACCTGGTGCAGTGGCTCAAGCCTGTAATTCTAGCACTTTTTGAGGCCAAGCCAGGAGGGTCACTCGAGCTCAGAAGTTCAAGACCAGCCTGAGCAATATAGCGAGACCCCTCTCTACAAAAATTAGCTGGGCTTGGTGGTGTGCCTATAGTCCCAGCTACTTGGGAGGGTGAGGCAGGAGTTCAACACTGAGCTCAGGAGTTCAAGGCTGCAGTGAACTATGATGACACCACTGCACTCCAGCCTGAGTGATAGAGCTAGACCCTTTCTCTAAAAAAATTTTTAAAAAGAAGAAAGAAAGAAATATCAGTGGGTGCTAAAACTAGTGGGTGAAAGTAGGATAAAAAATGGAATATTTACATACTCTCAAAAGTATCTCCTCACAAAATATGTATTAATTATAAAGGGAGAAAAAGTAACTTTACAGTAGAGCTACCTAGAAGACATCTCTTAATTAAGTACTCAAGGTTAAGACCATGAGTAATGCCACAAATTCACTTTGTGTGACAATATACAGCATGTATCAAGGTGAACACAGCCTCACTTCTGTGATATTCCTACCAAAGATGCATAACCCGGGTCCGATCATGAAAAAAACATTGGGCAAACCAAAAAAAAAAAAAAAAACAAAAAACAAATCAAAACAAAGCTATTTTGAAGATTGTGTGCAATCTTCAAAAATGTCAACAGCATGGAACTCAAGGATAGACAGAGAAAAGGTTCCAGATTGAGGGAGACTAAGAAAACATGACAACTGGAGGCAACACAGAATCCTGGACTGGATCCCCTTGCTATGAAGGGCATCATCTGAACATTAGTAAAACTCAATTTGGTTAAAAGTTGACAACCAAATTCCTTTATTGTAAAGGTAGTTTTATTTTTTTCCTTAGCAATTAGCATTTGGGCACCATGAGATAGTCCTTCTCTACAACTATCTTTCACCTAATGACTTTAGCCTTCAGCATCCATGGATCATCCTGGCATGAATCAATTATTTCATTGGGAATTGCAAAATAATGACTTTCTAATTCCCTGTTTTCTTCTGTATTTATTAGCTGATATTCTTTTATTACTATAAAGAAGAGTTTTCCCTTATCATCTGCTAAATGATGTAGTAAATGTTAATTCTTTCCATTGAATTGCAAATTTTCAGAATAAGGAATTTTTTTCTGCCTTTTAAAAAAATATTATGGGTACATAATAGGTGAATATCTTTATAGGGTACATGCGATGTTCAGAGTAAGGATGTGATGTACAAGTCACCTTCAATATAGCAAGTAAGACGTGCACACGCACTCTCTCTCTGTCACTCTTTCACTGTGGACTTATGGGTTACAGTTGATACGCTTTTTAATGCTAAAATTGTCCCAAATTTGGCCAGTGGGAGCCTCTTCAATCTGGCTGTCATGTACTTTTTTCACATGCTCATTGGTCTTTGATCACTTCCTTGCTTTTGAGGACTGTAAGACATCCTAGGCTCACTTTGTACTTTTCATGTCACTGAGAATCAACCATGATTCCTTTCAGCTCCAGGGTATTGAGAAACCAAGATGGGAATGTGAAGTATAAATGTTGCTACAGGAGTATCATTGCATAAGAAGAAACATATAAATAAATAGAACAGAATAGAGTCCAGAAATAAACCCACACATACATGGTGAATTGATTTTTGGCAAAGGTGCCAAGGTAACTCAATGTGAAAAGGATAGTCTTTTCAACAAATGGTGCTGGAACAACTGGATATCCATATAAAGAAAAATCAATCTTGATATATCCTTCACACAATACACACACACAGAAGTCTATAAATGGAACATAAGCCTAAACATAAAAGCTAAAATTATAAAACTGCTAGGTGAAAACATAAGGGTAAAGCTTTGCAACCTTAGCGTAGGCAGAGATTTCTCAGATAGGACACAAAAATCATAAAACATAAAAGAAAAACTTGACAAACTGATAGTCATAAAAATTACAACTTTTGCTCTTTAAAAGGTACCGTTAAGAAATGAAAAGGCAAGCCACAGACTGGGAGAAAATATTTGCAATATATTCACTTGATAATGGTCTTATATCTAAAATCTATAAAAAACTTACTATAGCTCAATAATTTTTTTTTAAAAAGGCAATCCAATTTTTAAAAATGAGCAGAAGATTTGAACAGCTACTTCATGCAAGCAGATAAATAAATGGCCATTAAGCACAGGAATTAGATAGTCAACATCACTAGTTTCCACGGAAATGCAAATTAGAATCACAATGAGATGCTAGGACACATCCAAATTCAAATGACTAAAATTAAAAAGACTAAAAAAAAGCGAGAGTTGGCATATAATTCTCATGCTTTGCTAGTGGGAATGCAAAATGCTCACTTTGGAAACACTTTGGGCAGTTTCTTACCGATAAGTATACACTTACCATATGACCCAGAAATTTCACTTTTAGATATTTACTCAAGAGAAATGAAAACATAGAAATGTAAATATATATAAATGCTCATACTACCTAGTTATATCCACTTCTGGTAGAAGGAAAAGTGTCCCAAGGTTATAATATATATGATTCAAAACCAGTGGCAAACGGCCCAGCTTTTTAGCCTGAGGCCAAAGAGAGGTCAAATGGTTGGAGACCTGGAAAGTGAGAAAGTGGAAGATTAAGTACAAGGAAGTCCGAGATGGAGGCATTTGAATAGATATGGGAGTGGGCACAAAGTGTGAAGATGTATAAACGACATGTCAGCACCGACCAGAGACCATCCGCAATAGAAAAGACCTTAACCAACCAAGCAGACAAGATGACTTGGACATCTGACATGAGCATTCTCACTTATTGACTACATAGGCCAGAGCCAGAGATTGGTTATCCCAGAATAGACGCATACTCCAGAGATGGGTTGGCCTTTCTTGCCTGCAGGACCTCTGCCAGCGCCACTATCTGAGGGCTAGCGGAGTGTTTGATCCACCAGCATATAATCCCACACAGATCAGGGGATCCACGTCACAGGAAAGAAGATACCAGAGTCTTCTGTGGCCGTGGGATGCACTGTTTGATCATATCCTGCATCAGCCATGAGCAGCTAGGAGGATTTGTTGCACAATAGTCTTTCAAGGTCACTCTTAAGTTCTTGGTTTGTACCCACTAATTGGGCAGATCCACCACAAATCAAGTTTAGGTTATTTCCTCTTCCATCAGCTAGTTGTAATGAATCCCCATATAGCTGTAGGTGTCAGCAAAGGTGCTTCTCCAGACACGGGGTCTGCAATTTCTGCTCACATGACTTGCTTACGCCCTCTGGTACGGCTTGTGCCCACCTCCAGATATGTCACTGCCATCTCTACTGGATGGTTACTGGGCCTTCCGACACCTTGTGACCTGGTAGGACTGATGCATTCAGATCATGATGGGCAGCTCCAAACGTATGGTCACTTGGTCAGGCACTTCATCTCTACCAGTGCTCAATTTTAGCCTTTAGTAATATGACATTTTCAATTAATCTTATTTTTTCATAAAGCAGTTTTGCTATGCAGTCTCCAATTTCTCTACATAACGCATTCCTGAAACAATATGCACAAAAGTTGAAAATGCGAAAATCAAACAATAGACCCATATGGTCTAAAGGGTGCTGATTCTTAGAAATAAAAAAATTTAAAAATCCTAATCTTACCTCATGTTCAAATCATAATTTTGTGTTTTGTTTTTGCTATTCATTTTGTTCTTGAAATTGAAAACAAAGTTTAAGTTCAAATATAACTAAAGAATTTCAGTTTTTTGCTATGCTTTAGGGTTACATCTTTGTCTTTATTAAGCATATGAAAAGCCCCATGATTAATATTAGCCCTTTTATTTTTTACTAAAATTGAGGCAAAAGTCAAAGTAAAATACTCAACTAATTGCCTAATTCAACTAATTGACAAAGATGTTGATGTCACTGTAAAAGCTGTCAGAATCAAAATGGAGTCACTTGTGTTTTAAAAAAAAACAAGCCAGGCATGGTGGTTCACACCTATAATCCTAGCAGTCTGGGAGGTCAAGGCAGGAGGATTGCTTGAGGTCAGGAGTTCAAGACCAGCCTGAGCAAGAGCAAGACCCTGTCTCTACCAAAAGCAGAAAAAATTAGCCAGGCTAGAGGCGCGTACCCACAGTGCCAAATACTCGGAAGTAATGCACGCTTTACTGGCTGCCTTCCCTTCCCTGTCCCACTTCCCCTCTCCCCCACCAGTGCTGCTTTGCATCCTATGACCCCACCACAGCCACAACTAATTGGAACAGCAGTTGGCTGGCCAGTAACCTCTGAGATAGGAGGATCCCTTGAGCCCAGGAGTTTGAGGTTGCTGTTAGCTATGATGACGCCACTGCACTCTGCCCAGGGCAATGGAGTAAGACTCCCTATATAAAAAAAACAAACAAACAAAAAAAAAAAAACTGTGAAAGACAGATTTGTAGAAGAATTTGAAGAAAGGATTCTCATGCACAAATGCCCGATAACAAAAACTATCACAAAAGACTGCAAAAGCCACAACCTTTCACAAAGTCTGTCACAACCTTACACAAAAAATACTTTTGCGAGGACATTTGCCCAGAAACTGCCTGTCCAACCTTGGGCTGATGCCACCCTTGTTACTGATCCCTGTAGCCAAAAGTTATTATCTCAAAACAGTTGGGTAATCCTCCTCATTTTTCCTTTAAAAACCTATGTCTTCCTTAACCTCCTTGAATATGCGCATTGTTTACTGTGCACATGTATTCCCATTGCAATGCCTATTCCTGAAAAAACATCGTCTTCTCTTAGAGAGTCTTTCTCTCTGTTATTTAGGTTGACATCACCAAAACTGAACTATTGGTTAGCACCTGGCATCACCACGGAAAAGCTTAATAGTCATTTATCAACTAATGTAGAGAAATCTAAGTGCATATAAAGAAGGGTTTTAAGCATTTAAAAAGTCCAAAAATCAAGCATGAACGTCTATAAATTTATTTTGAAATTTAAATTGGGGCTGAGTGTGGTAGGTCACGTCTGTAATCCCAGCACACAGGAGGCAGAGTCGGGAGGATCATTTGAGGCCAGGAGTTCAAGATCAGCCTGGGCAACATAGGCCTCATCTCTACAAAAAAAAGAATTAGCTGAGCATGGTGGCACCTGCCTCTAGTCCCAGCTATCCGGGAGGCTGAGGCAGGAAGATTGCTTGAGCCCAGGAGTTTGAGGTTGCAGTGAGCTATGATGACAGCACTGCACTCTAGCCTGGGCAACAGAGCAAGACTGTCTCAAAAAAAAAATTTTTTTTAATTGAATACTTCCCTAATCAAAATGGTATTGGAGGAACCACGAAGCCTACACATGAAAAGCGTGTCTGCTGGTAAGTGGCTATGAGTGATTTCTCACCGGTAGGTACCACACGCAGTAAATGGCACCCTGCCCAGATCCCTCAGGCCTGACCACTGCCATGAGCGCCAGCACTTCAACTGCCAGTTGAACTGCATCCCTTTGCCTGCAGGTGTGAACACCGGAGTATGGAAGAATGAACACCCTTCCTCTGCCTCCCTCCCAGCACTCCTCAACCAGTGCCGAAGGGGAGGGAGTTAGTGTAGCAATGTTCCAGCTTCCTTGGCTTCCACTGGGGCAACACTGCAGAGCCCCCTTTGGGCCATTTCCCAGGACTTCTCTGGCCACCCATGGCACTTGACAATGGGTGCTTGGTGATGCACGCTTTACGGGCTGCCTTCCCTTCCCTGTTCCCCTTCCCCACTCCCCCACCAGCGCTGCTATGCGTCCTATGACACACACACCCCCCCCCCCCCCCCCACCACCACAGCCACAACTAATTGGAACAGCAGTCGGCTGGCCAGTAACCTCTAAAGTGACCTATTTTGAGACCTAGGAGGGCACTGAATACTGAATAGACAGATGAACCCAGACAATCCTCTCCTGGGAAGTTCAAATGTGAAATACTTGAAAACAGAGTTGATTGTGGTGACAAAAACTCAGAGACACAATGGCAGGGGGCTGAGAGAGCAGGGAGAAGAAGATCAGAGGCGGTGGCACAAAATGTCTTCAACAGTCGCAGCAATCAAGTGTTTTACTTGTGTCGAGGTTTCATTTTATAATGAATGAACCTGGAATGAAAACCAATATCTTCCGCCTTTAATGTATCTACTCAGATTTCTCCATTTTCTTTTCTGTAAGCCGGCAATATCTTACACATTTCAAATATATTATTTCAAGTATCATTGTATCCCTGAAAGTTTTTCTTCTATACCTGACATTCCAAAGGTCCAATAAAGTAAGTTAACCCTGGAACTTTGTCAATTATCCCAAAAGGCCCTAAACTGAAATTTTTCATATTTCAGGGCTTAAGAAGCATACAATGTTCCTCTTTCTTTTGCAGTCTGCTTCTTTCCACACTTCTGTGAATGTCAGTAAAAAAAAAAAAAAAAAAAAAAAAATTCAAAATATTAGCATTTTTCTTCCAGTTAGAGGAGATATAACTTCTATCTTCCACTTAAATCACAGCCCAAATTGTAGCTGAAAACAGTTCTGTAACTGGGAGCTGAAAGATTTTCAGTGTCGTACATGTGTTAATGATGCTTCTTAAAGCCACTTAAAAGAAAACATGCACCCTTTTGCAGCCTTTTTGAGCCTAATATAGATAACGATACTGTGTTAGAATTGTTTGGAATGTTTGTAGCCATTATCTTGTGCTCTTGGTTCAGGAACCCATTAGATAAGGAGGGCAGACATTACCCTACTCCTGAAAGATGAGGAAATGGAGATACCGAATATTTAGTTAACTTCAACAAGGTTCAAATGAACTTTTGGTAAAGCCAGGATCCTCCTGGCCTGAGACTCTTTGTCCTCCACAACTATGAGGTTGGGTAATCTGTAATCTATAATTTTAACATTGTGAGTTCCTTGGGGGCAGGGGTCATGTCTTCCAATTTAATGACTTAGAACACTGTGATACACATGGAATGCACTAAATAGACGTTCCTCTATGACAGTTTAAAGTATTTCTAATAGGCCCAAAATATGTTAAAAGAGCCTCTGAACAAGAAAGAATCCTTGAAATTCTTATTAATTTTGAGAGAGTGTGCATTTTGATTTTTTAAGTCAGAAATACCCAGAAGATCAATATCTCTCTTCATGTGTTCTAATACTTTCTTTTAAAAATTAGGAAAGCAAGAATTCGTATTATCTTTCATTTTGAAAATGAAACAAAGCTTTTTAAATGTATCTAAACTTCATTGCTAACTAATTCTGGCAGCATTGTGTCCTATTTTGTCCCATAATACTTCTTGGCTAATGAAGGTCATAGTTATTAGCAAGTATTATTTTCAACTTTAATGTTAAAGAAATATGCATCACAGTTCACTATGAATTTATAGTTTAGAGGCTACGTGTTCTATTTTGAACATAAACTTGAAGTTTTCTTTTGCTACTTTTAAAGATCTAGCATTTTGTTTCTACATGCATTAAACAACGGACAAGAGGTAGAGTGATTTCTATGAGTTCTTCCTTTCAAGGAAAACGTTTGTGACTTGAAGCACAAGGCCTCTACTCTTGTTCCTTCAGACTTAAACCAGGACAGGGATTTCTAGCTGAACTGTTCAGTTTGATGACCTTTATTTCTAGCTAACAGTGGCATGGGAGCTCAGGAATCTCATAATTATACCCTGTGGACCAGCTCCAGAACCAGCTTCCAAGGAGGACTTTGGAGAGTCGTTTCACTGTCGGTCCGTAGCTTCATGGCATGGAGCCAGCTCCCTTTGACATTAGCTGAATCTTCTCACTGCTCTTGGAGGTTTATGGGCAGATGCCACCATCTGATATCTAGTCTTCAGACACTCCATTATTTCTGCTGAGATGACAGCATTTCAAACTGTGTTTCCAAAAGCCCAAAGCTCTCAACTGGCAAAATCCAAAATTCTTTTCACCTTAAATTTCATTTGTGTATCTTTCTAGGCAGTGTTTCTCACCGTGTCTTCACCAGATGAAGATTCCTTTCCCTTCCTCACCAAGGTCACCTTTGAAGCCCCTGTGGAAATGTTTGAATGTGTTCGGGGTCTGGGCTGTCAAAGCATATTCCTCAGATCACAAATCATTCCTATCTCCCTCTCCTGCACAATTCCTAGAGCTCAGAACAGGCTGCATTTTGAACTGAGAATTCTTGAATTAACATTGATTTTCAATATGGGCTTAGTATCCTGATAACCAAGAACAAATTCATTTGTGTGGGTTATCAGCAACTTCTGACAATATCGTTTCTTGGAAAAGGCTGATGATAGCATATTTATATGTGAATCTGATTCCTAAAATTCTGAACTTCTTGCCATGTGTATATTTGCTTTACTTGAACATACTATACTGGGCTGACAGAAATAACGTCTAAGGAACACATCCTGGAAAACTTAACGAATGGTTCCTGTTCAATAGCAGACACAGAAAATGAGAGATCAATAAATGAGCAAATAATTATATAATTAAGAGAAGTCATTTAACCCCATCACCCTTTAAATCCATAATGTATTACAATAAGCATTAATATAATGGCATGTGTTAAATGTTAAGATGCCATTAAAGATAATATCTACAGTAGACATCGGTCATTTCTGTCTGTTTGATACCCACCTCTCCTTCCAATCTGTCCAATTTCTCTATGGACACCTTGTATTTCAGAAGCCAAATGATCCAGAAACCCTCTCTTCCTTCTCCATCACAGCCAGGGGAAAGGCTATGAATGTTGAGTCAGGGATAAAATTATTTTGTGAGGGTTCAAGATTATCTCAGGGATCATCCCTGCAGTATGACCTTCATCTTAGCTTCTGTTGCCAAGCTCTTGGACCCTGCTTTGGCTTGTGCCCACTCTCTAAGCTGCATCCTCAAGCTTCCCATCAATTCTCTGCACCATGAAATCCTTCCAACTTCTAAAAAAAAAACTGAGTTGTTTTCTGCTGCTTACAAAAAAGAACCCAGACTTATACTACACTGGATCGGTCAGGATTCTGAGGGAAAACAGAATTCTGCTTAGATAATTCCCCTGAAGGGACTTTAATGGAGAGAGAGTTTACAGAGGTGTGAGCAAGGTTAAAGGGACAAACAAGGAGGATGGGTGGCAGGGCCCCCAGAGATTAGCACCATGACCACCTGTAGGTTTAAAGGGGAAAGGAGAGGAAATGGTGTTACTGGAGCCCAGTGAGCGTTGAAACCAAGAAGGAAAGGGCTGCCCAATGTGGGAGAAGAAGCATTCCAACATTTTTCTTCTCTTGCCCCAATCTCTTGTCTGTGGCTCCCGTTGGCTGAGCTCTGTCACAAGGCGAAGCAGGATGCAGGGGGCTGGAGACAGAGAATAACCAAGGCAGTAGTAATGAAGAGGCTTGATCTCTTTAACATTTTCTATATCGTCTAATAATTAACTGTGGATATAACATTGTCATCCGCAGTTCTTCTGCTATTGTTTAATTGTTTGTAATTTTTATTTTATTTACCAAAAGTTATAGAGCCAAAATGTCTTTCTGAAATTAATACCAAAAATAAATTGAAGACAATGGTTATAATTCTCTACTACTAAAATTTTATTTTATGAAACTCAATTTTAAAAAATAATCTTGTTTTCGTATTATTTATTTTTCATTTCAAGCATATATTTTGAGATCATATCATATGAATTTATATAAATGTTATAACAATTCTGAAAATGCAAAATAGTTTATGTATATAATGCAATGTAGCATATGATTTTTAAAGGAAAAAATCAAATTATCAATATTAATTTATCTCTATAGATTTTTAATAAAGCCAAAGTTTCATTATTCAGCCAAATGATGGGGTGAAACTATGTTAGAAAGACTTAAACAAAAAGAAAGCAGTGATTATAATATTAATATCAGCTAAAATAGAATTTAAGGCAAAAAACACATTAAATAGGAAAATTATAATAACAAAGGGGCATTTTATGTTAATGAAAGACACAATCAACAAAGATATTAACAGTCATGAAACTATGTTTCAAATAAAATATATAAAGTAAAGAAGGTAAATAAACAATACAATCTAGATGGCTTAAATATATCTGTCTTACTTCTTGGCATACCAATCAAGGAAAAACTTATAATAGTGAAATGCCAAATAATATAATTAATAAGGTTGATTTTAATAACTACGAATTGAACTTGCACTCAAGAAATAAAAAATACACTTTCTATTTTAAATACCCATGGAAAATTTATAAAATTGATCATATATTAAGTCACAAAGAGAACCTCAATGAATTCCAGCAAAATAAAAATCATACAAGACAAAGCCTCTGACCACAAATCTTTATAACTAGAAATTAATTTCAAAAATATAAACTGAAAACCAAACATTTTGGAGTGAAAAGCAAAACCACTAATTAATAGCTTTTGGGCCAAATCTGAAATTACAGAGTGCTAAGAAAAGAGCAATAATGAGAATGTGACATAGCGCTACAAATGGGACAAGACCAAAGCATTTATCTGAGGCAAATTCAGAATATGATAACAAAAAAGAAGTACATATTTAATTCAAGAAATCAGAAGATAGCAAGAAAACAAATGCAAGGGAAGCAGGAAAAAGAAAATAATTTTAAAAGAAATAAAATAAATGACCTGAAAAACAGAAAAAAGATAAATAGACAAAGTAAGAGCTGCTTATTCTTTGGGGGAAAAGATACAATACTTAGTCTAATGAACTGAAAAGAAAAACAGATAAAACATAACTACATAAAGATCCTAATAAGAGTACATAGCCACAAACATACAGAGCAAGATTAAAAATCGTAACACTATATGTAAAACTCAAAGCAATAAATTTTTTAAATGTCAAAGATGGACTACTTTCTAGGAAAATGTAAATGACCAATATTGACTAAAGAAGAGACAGATGGTCTGAATAGGCCACTGACATGGAAGATATATACAAAGTTATCAAGGCCTTATGTACAGAAAAAGCACCAGGCACGGAGGATCATTTGAGAAAGTATTTTCAAACCTCAAGGAGTATACATTTTCCATGCTATATCAACTCTTTGGGAGTATTAAAAAATATGGATATTTTCCAAATTCAAATTCTGAAATCTAAACCTTATACTGGGAATAGATAGATGGATATATGGGTGGACAGACAGATGACAGGTCAGCAGGCAAATGGGAAAGCAGGTGGGTGGATAAACAGATTACTCTCACTCTTAAATATAGATGCAAAAGTATATACAGAATCTGACCACTTCTCACCATTTTTACAGCAACCACCCTGGTGCCAGCTGCCCTCAGCTGTCCTTTCAATTATTGTATAATCTCCTGACTGCTTCTCCCTGATTCTGCCCTATCCCCCTATGGCTTATTTCTCACACAGCCACCAGACACATCTTTTTAAAATGTTAAGTTACAGCATACCATTCCTCTGCTCATATCCTTCCAATAACTTGCTATTTTCTCAGAGTAAAAGCAAAAGGTCTTACAATGGTCTATGTCTAAACACTTACATAATTTGCTACCCACACACATACCCCTACCTCTCAGACCTCTCCTTCTATCTAATATTTTCATTACTTGCAAAGTTCCAGCCACTCTGGCCTCCTTGAAGTTCCTTAAACATAACAAGCACACTTCCACCTCAGGCTCTTTGCACTTGCCAGTCCCTCTGCCTGGAAGTTCTTACCCCAATTAAAGGCACTGTTCATTCCCTTACCTTTTTTTTTTTCTTTTCACACTCCCAATTTTTTTTTTTTCATTTTTTTCCTTTTATCTTCTTAATTATTACAGGTACCTATATTTCTTTCTCTTTTCTGATTGCTCTAGTTAGAACTTCCAGAACTGAATAATGGTGGTGAAAGTGGGAATCCTTGTCTTGTTCCAGATCTTAGAAGAAAGGCTTTCACCATTTCCCCATTCTGTGTGACATTTGTTGTGGGTCTGTCATATAAGGTTTTTATTATGTTGAGGTAAGTTTCTTCTGTACTCAGTTTTCTGAGAGTTCTTATCATGAAAGGATGCTGAATTTTATCAGATGCTTTCTCAGCATCAATTGAAATTATCATATGGTTTTTGTCTTTAGTTCTGTTAACATGATGTATCATATTGATTGATTTGCATATGTTGAACCATCCTTGCATCCCTGGGATGAATCCCTGTTGATTATGATGAATAACCTTCTTAATGTGTTGTTGAATTTGGTTTGCTAGTATTTTGTTGAGGAACTTTGCATCTATGTTCATCAGAGATATTGGTCTATAGTTTTCTTTTTTTGTTGTATCTTTGTCTGATTTTGGTATCGTGGTGATTCAGGCCTCATAAAATCAGTTTGAGAGTATTCCCTCTTTCTTGATTTTTTGGAATAGTTTCAGTAGGATTGGTATTAGTTCTTTGAAAGCTTGGTGGAATTCAGCAGTGAAGCTGTCAGGTCCTGGGCTTTTCTTTGATAGGAGAATTTTTGTTACTGCTCTTCTATCTCATTACTTGTTATTGGTTTATTCAGGTTTTGGACTTCCTCTTGGTTCAATCTTGGCAGTTTATATATGTCTAGGAATTTATCCATTTCTTCTAGATTTTCCAATTTATTGGCATATAGTTGCTCATTGTAGTCTCAAATGATCCTTTAGATTTCTGCAGTATCAGTTGTAATGTCTCCTTTTTTTTTTTTTTTTTTGAGACAGAGTCTCACTCTCTTGCCTGGGGCGAGTGCCATGGCGTCAGCCTAGCTCACAGCAACCTCAAACTCCTGGGCTCGAGCAATCCTACTGTCTCAGCCTCCCGAGTAGCTGGGATTACAGGCATGTGCCACCATGCCCGGCTAATTTTTTCTATATATATTTTTAGCTGTCCAATT
>RJWJ010010512.1:0-28505 GCA_004363605.1 Indri indri | reverse complement strand
TAATGTCTCCTTTTTCATCTCTGATTTTACTTATTTGTGTAAGTAAATCTCTCTTTTTTTCTTAGTCTGACTAAAGGTGTGTCAATTTTGTGTCTCTTTTCAAAAAACTAACTTTTCATTTTGTTCATCTTTTATTTTTTTTTGTTTCAATTTCATTTATTTCTGTCTGATCTTTAGTATTTCTTTTCTTCTGCTAATTTTGGGTTTGGTTTGCTCTTAGTTTTCTAGTTCTTTGACATGCATTGTTAGGTTGTTTATTTGAAGCTTTTCTACTTTTTTGATGTAGACACTTACCTCTATAAACTTTCCTCTTATTACTGCTTTTGCTGTATCCCACAGGTTTTGATATGTTGCATTTTCATTTGTTTAATATTCTTTTTTAATTTTCTTCTTAATGTCTTCATTGACCCGCTGGTCATTTACGAGAATATTGTTTAATTTCTGTGTGTTTTTATAGTCTTAAGTGTTCCTCTTGTTATTGACTTCTATTTTTATTCCATTGTGGTCAGAGAAAATACTTGGTATGACTTCAACTTTTTTGAACTTTTTAAAACTTGTTTTGTGACCTAATGTATGATCTATCCTTGAGATCCATGAACTAAGGAGGAGAATGTATATTCAGTACCTATTAGATGAGATGTTCTGTAAATATAATGTCTATTAGTCTATTTGATCCATAGTGCAGGCTAAGTCCAATTTTTCTTTTGTTGATTTTCTGTCTGGATGATTTATCCAATGCTGCAAGTGGAGTGTTAAATTCTTCAATGATTATTGTATTGGGGTCAGTCTCTTTCTCTCTCTCTTTCTTTTTTTTGAGACAGAGTCTCTTTTTCATCCCTTTATTTTCAGTCTATGTGTGTCTTTCTAAGGGAAATGTGTTCCTTGTGGACAACATATAGTTGGCTTTTTTTTATTATTATTCTTTCAGTCACCTATGTCTTTTGATTGGAGAGTTTAGTCCATTCACATTCAATGTTATTAATAGTATTGATAGGTAAGGACTCACTCATTGCCATGTTATTATTTGATTTCTGGTTGTTTTGTGGTCCTCTCTTTCTTTCTTATTTCCTTCCTGTCTTACTTTGTTAAAAATGATTTTCTCTGGCAGTGTATTTTAATATCTTGCTTTTTATATTTTGTATATCTGTTGTAGGTTTTTTGATTTGAGGTTACCATGAGGCTTACAAAAAATATTTTATAACCAATTATTTTGAGCATGTGACAACTCTCCTTACAAACAAAAAGATAAATAAGCAAAGAAAAATCTAATAGCAATTCTACCCTTTAATGTCATCTCCCCTTCCACTTTTTAACTTTTGTGCTTTCCATTCATATCTTTTTATGTTATCTATCTCTCAAAAAGTTGTTGTAGTTATTTTTGATAGGTTTATCTTTTAGGTTTCCTACTCGAGATATGAGTGGTTTATGCATTGCAGTTACAGCAATAGAGTATTCTGTATTAGTGTACTTACTGTTACCAGTGAGTTGTATACCTTATTGTTCATTAACATCCTTTTCTTTCAGATTGAAGAACTCCTTTTATCATATCTGTAGGACGAGTCTGGTGTTGATGAAATCCCTCAGCTTTTGTCTGGGAAAGTCTTTATTCCCCCTTCATGTTTTAAGGATATTTTTTTAGGATATAGTATTATAGGGTTAAGGTTTTTTTTCTTTAACACTTTGAATATGTCAAGCCACTCTTTCCTGGGCTGTAAGATTTCCACTGAGAAGTCTCCTGCCAGATGTATTGGAGCTCCTTTTTATGTCATTTTTTTCTTTTTTCTTGCTTCCCTCAGGACCTTTTCTTTATCACTGACCTTTGGGAGCTTGATTATTAAATGCCTTGAGGAAGCCTTAATCTGTTTGATGTCCTATGATCTTCTTGTACCTGAATATTGGTGTCTTTCTCTAGGTTTGGAAAGTTCTCTGTTATTATTTCTTGGAATAAACTTTCTACCCCAATTGCTCTTTCTACCACCTCTTTAAAGTCAATAACTCTTAGATTTGCCCTTTTGAGGCTATTTTCTAGGTGTTGTAGGGGTGCTTCATTCTTTTTTATTTTATTTTTTTCTTTTCTGACTGTGTATTTCTAAATAGCCTGCCTTCGAGCTCACTAATTCTTTCTTCTGTTTAGTCAATTCTGCTGTCGAGAGACTGATGCATTTCTCAGTCTCTCAATTGAATTCTTAAGCTGAAGAATTTCTGCTTGAGTTTTTAATTACTATTTCAATCTCTTTGTTAAATTTCTCTAATAGGCTTCTAAATTCTTTCTCTGTGTTGTCTTGAAGTTCGTTGAGCTTCTTCAGGACAGTTGTTTTGAATTTGTTGTCTGAAAGTTTACCTATCTCCATCACTCCAGGATTGGTCACTGGTACCTTATTTAGTTCATTTGGTGAGGTCATGTTTCCATGGGTGTTCTTGATGCTTGCGGATGTTTGTCAATGTCTGGGCATTGAAGAGTTAGGTATTTACTTTAATCTTCAAAGTCTGGACTTGTTTGAACCTGTCCTTGAGAAAGCTTTCCAGATATTCAGAGTGAATTGAGTATTGTGATCTAAGCTTTTGGTCACTGCTCCAAGCCCAGTAATGCTGTGACTCTTGCAGACTCTTAGGGGTACCACCTTGGTGGACTTGGGTAAGATACAGGAGAATTCACTGGATTACCTGAAGTCTCTTACTCTCTTCCTTCCCTGTCTGGACTGCTGGAGATAGAGGAGGTGGGTGGCATGTGATATGGGTGTTCCCTTGTGGCCACCAGTGCCAGGTCACACATGAAGCCAGCCCATTCTCATCCAAAGTTATTGGTGACCGTTGCCTGGCTACCTCCAATGTTTATTCAAAGCCCAAGTGCTCTTTAGTCAGCAGGTGGTGAATCTAGCCAGGTTTGGGTCCTTCCCCTTCAGGGCAGCATGTTACCTTCTGACCCAGGGTAGATCCAGAAATGCTTTCTAGGAACTAAGGCCTGGACTCAGGGGCTTCAGGAATCTGCTTGGTACTTAATTTTACTATGGCTGAGCTGGTACCCAAGTTGCAAAACATAGTCCTCTGAAATTTTCCCTTTCCTTTCCTTAAGTGGAAGAAGACTCCCTGAGCCACACTGCCTATAGCTGGGGGGTCGGGATGTGTGGAGGGTGTGACGTAGGCATTGGCTTGGCCTCCATTGCTGGTGTCTTGCTGGGTCATGCGCACCCCAAGTCCGCTAGATTCAAGCCAGCACAGCCACAGGAATTGCCCAAGGACTGCAGCCCTGTGGACCAACTGCCTTATGTGGACCAGCAGCCTCCAGTCTGCTTTTTGTCAGCTGATGGCGGGGATAGCTGGAACTTGGTTTGGGGGCAGAGGATTTCCCTCTGGCCCTGCTGGTCTAAATGCCCCCTACACAGGCATCGGCAGAATTCTTCCGTGTACTGTGTTCCCCTGTGACAAGGCGGTCCTGAGTTCCAATGCAAAGTCCCACAGTCGCTTCACCTTCTTTCCCCTGGACACACGCTCCACTGGGCATGCTGGCGCGGCACTGCCAGGGGCTGGGGGAAAGGTGGTGTAGACAATGCAAGACTCTCTTTTCTGCCCTCTCCAGTGCCTCCTTCTTCATATAATGTTAAAACCGGGTGGTATGATCCCTCACCTGATTTTTGGTTCTTCTGTAAGTACTTGTTTGCGTTGTTGAATTTGGTGTTCATGTAGAGGTTTCTCTTCAGTCATCTTGCTCCATCCTCCCCATTCCTTTGCCTTTTTCAGATATCTGCTCAGATGTTGCCCTCTTGGTAGGTCCTCAGAAGACCTGGTTACAAACATATGTCCTTGCCTGCTTTATTTTTCTCTAGGGTGCTATCACCACCCAGCCTACTACATACTTTATGTATTTGGTTTATTACCTATCTCTCACCTTATTTAAATACAAGCTCCACACTAGGGCAAGAATTATGTTTTGTTGACTCCTGTATCCCCAACTCTTAAAATAGTGCCTAGCACATATTAGATTCTCAACAAAAATGAGTGGAAATGTTGAAAAAATCAGTATGAAAAAGAATGAATGAACACACCACAAAAATGAGCAATTTGCTAAGAAAAAAAGATATCCTATGTATATATTTTAAAAATTAACTTTACTAGTAATTGAAAAAAATGTAAATTAAAACACGTTAGCACATATGTCCTATTAAATTATCAAAAAATTCATAAAGTAATAATAGCCAGTACTGAGAATGGGGAGAAAGAATATTATCAAACCTTACTGGTTGTGCTTAGATGGGTACAACTGGCCCAGAGGGCAGTTTGGCATTATGTATGGGAAACCTTTTTAAAGTGTTCTCATCCTTTTTCTCAACTTCTGAAAAAATTGTTGTAAAGAAATTAATGAGGAATAGTCGCGAAGATTTGGCTACACAAAGATAGCTATCACTGCCTGGTTTATAATGGCATAAAGTATAAAGAGATAAAAAATTATTAACACAAGTGTCCCCATCATTTCCCTGCCTGCTATGGGGAGATTCTATCTTTGTCAACTTGTGTGCTGGGCTTTAGTGCTGCAAATCTGTAAAATGGGTAGAAACAGAACTGGAAAAGGAAACAGTGATTTTTTTTAAAAAAAATTTTTTTTCTTTTTTAAATTTTTTAATTTTGCATATTTCTATCACTGGCAAGTATGTATAGCAAAGAGTATGGTGATTTTTAAAGAGAAAAAAGACTAGAAGCTAACAATAATTACCTTATGTGATGGGATTATGGCTGATTTTTGCTTTTTGTGCTTTGTCTTATTGATGAAGAGAGAGGGGAAAAAAAAAAAAAGGAAGCCACAACTTAGAACATACATGGAAGGAGCTACAGCCAAAGAGGCAATCACACAGCTGAACACGGGAAAGGGGAAGGACCCAAAGACAGCCAAGTGGGACCCAGAGCTTGGCCTCCATTGCTCGTGTCTCACTGGGTCACATGCACCCCAAGTCCACTGGATACAAGAAGTGGGGAAGAAGGGGTTGGATACATGTTGGGGGATCGTTTCCAGGTGAATATGTTCAGCAATCAACGCATCCCACACTTTTCCCGCATGTAGAAGAGCTTACAGTCAAGCACTTAATGCGAAGCAACTGAATTTGAGGGTTCTTTTCTAAAGAAATTGAGCTGATTATCCAGGAGGCACTAGAGTGTGGGAGTTGGTGCTTCCTAGTGAAGTTCTCGTCATTTGACTTAATTCAGTGCCAGCTTCTGACTCACACTAGAACCAGGCTTTCCAGTCAGCAAGTCTCACCCACAAAACACCTCAAAGTCAACTCTGTAGTTTCTCATTTTAAAAATGTGAATGGACAGCCAAATGTATTAGTCAGGCGGGGCGCGGCGGATCACGCCTGGAATCCTAGCACTCTGGGAGGCCAAGGTGGGAGGATCACCTGAGGTCAGGAGTTCAAGACCAGCCTCAGCAAGAGTGAGACCCCTGTCTCCACTAAAATTAGAAAAAATTAGCCAGACGTGGTGGCCAGCGCCTGTAGTCCCAGCTACTCCGGAGTCTGAGGCAAGAGGATTGCTTGAGCCCAGGAGTTTGAGGTTGATGTGAGCAAAGCTGACGCCATGGCACTCTAGCCTGGGTGACAGAGCAAGCAAGACTTTGTCTCTAAAAAAAAAAAAAAAAAGTATTAGTCATATAAATAAAGCTTGCAGTGTGAAAAAAAAAAAAGACCAATAAGAATAGCTCACATTTATTGGGGGTTTACTGTGTGTTGGGAGTTGTCTAAGTATGCTCATAAACAAACTCTCTAAATCTTCACAACAATTGTGTCAGTTTAGTTTGTAACTATTATGCCCCAGGAAACAGGCAGAGCTGGCTTAACTAACTTGTCCAAGTTTGCATAGTTAGCTTGTATTAGAGATGGGGTTTACTGTTTTCAGCTTGCACTAATAACTACTATACAATATAGCCTCTCATAAATAAATAGAAACTGACCCCAGAAGAAAGAAATAACCTAAATCAAACAAACAAACAAAATGTATTTATCTTTCCTTGAGAAGGAGTTTCTTGGAAAGCAAACATTTAATTACAAATTCCAGAAAATATTACACTTGTAAAATAATATGAAAAACGAACAATTACTGAATAAATAAGGAGCTCTTGAAAATTTCAAATACAGGCCGGACGCATTGGCTCACGGCCTGTATGCCCACAATCCTAGCATTCTGGGAGGCTGAGGCAGGAGGATTGCAAGAGCTCAGGAGTCCAAAGACCTGCCTGAGCAAGAGTGAGACCCCATCTATACTAAAAATAGAAAAATTAGCTGGGTACAGTGGTGCACACCTGTAGTCTCAGCTACTCAGGAGGCTGAGGCAAGAGGATCACTTGAGCCCAGGAGTTTGAGGTCACGAAGAGCTATGATGATGTCACCGCACTCTAGCCTGGGTGACGGAGGGAGACTCTGTCCCAAAAAAAAAAAAAGAAAGAAAGAAAGAAAGAAAAAGAAAATTTCAAAAAAAAATTATCAACCCAAGGAAGGACAATAAATCATGGAACCCCTTTTAAGGAAAAGAAAACTAAAAAACAGAGTAAGGGGACATAGAAAAATCAATTGGGTCAAGTATCTACCTAATAGGCATGCTGGACATAGAGAATAAAGGAATAATCAAGAGAAAATGAAGAATTTCATAAGTCATTTTCCAGAACTAACAGGAGAAACATCTTCATTTGGAAAAACCCCCTGTCCTGCCAATGAAATAATAAGGACCAACACTCAGCATACCATTGTCTAACTTCAGAACCAGAGATAGGAAGATTCCAAATGCCTCCAAAGAAAAACCAATAAGTGAATAATGTATAAAAGAGTGATTATCAGACCGGTCTCAAAATTCTCATCAGCAACTAAAAGATTAGGAAGAATACCCTCAATATTTAAGAGAATCTTTTTTTAAGGTGCTAAGATACAACCATGGTTCTCCAGCATAAACCAGAATCAATAGGATATATATGTATGCACATGTATTAATATGAGACAGATTTATTTTAAGGAAAATTGTGGGAGATGGCAAGTCTAAAACTTGTGGGGCAGGCCAGCAGCCTGGAAAATCAGGCAGGAGTTGATGCTGCAATCTTAAGGCAGTTTTTTTTGTTGTTGTTTTTGTTTTTGTTTGCTATTAAGGCCTTTCAACTGATTGGATAAGGCCCACCCACATTAGGGTCATTTTCTTTGCTTCAAGCAAAGTAAAGGTTTTAAAATTTTAGATGTGAAAGACGTCTACAAAATGTCTTTACAGCAAGACCTAGATTAATTTTTCATTAAATACCTGGGTACTATAACTTAGTCAAGTTGATAATGAAATAGCCATCACAGGTGCTTTAGCCTCACTCCTCATCCCACCCCCATTCTTTAAAAAATTGTAGTAAAATACACATAACATAAACTTCATAGCAATTTTTGAGGGTTCAAATTTCTGCACATCCTTGCCAACACTTGCTATTTTCCTTTTTTTTTTTAGTTATGCCATCCTAGTGGGTGTAAAGTGGTATCTCAATGTGGTTTTCATTTGAATTTCCCTAATAACCAATGATGTTGAGTATTTTTTAATGTCCTTCTTGGCCACTAGCATATTTTCTTTAAATAAATGTCTATTCAAGTCCTTTGCTCATTTTTAAATTGGGTTTTTGTAAGAACTTTTTATATATTCTAGATATTAGACCTTTATCAGATAAATGATTTGAAAATATTTTCTTCCCTTCAATTGGCTGTCCTTTCACTCTCTTGATAGTGTCCTTTGATGTATAGAGGTTTTTAATTTCAATGAAATCCAATTTATCTATCATTTTCTTTTTTTATTTATGCTTTTGATGCCATATCTAAGAAACCAATGCTAAATCTAAGATCACCAAGATTTACTTCTATGTTTTCTTCTAAGAGTTTTATAATTTTAACTCATATATTTACGTGTTATATTTTGATCTATTTTGAATTAAATTTTGTGTATGGAGTGAGGTAAGGGTCCAACTTCATTCTTTTGTGTATAGATACAGTTGTCCTAACACCATTTGTTGAAGAGACTACTCTTTCTCATTGAATGAAAGAATAGTCTTGGCATCCTTGTTGATAAATTGGACATAGACCTATGGATTTATTTCTAGACTCACAATTCTGTTTCATTGACCCGTATGTGTATACTTGTGTCAGTGTCACACTGTTTTGATTACTGTGGCTTTGTAGTAAGTTTTGAAATCAGGAAGTGTGGGTCCTCCAATTTTCTTGCTCTTTTTAAATGTTGTCCTAGCTATTTACAGACCCCTGCAATTCCACATGAATTTGAGGGTGGGCTTTTCCATTTCTGCAAAAAAAAAAAAAAAAAGGAAAAAGAAAAGCTGTTGGAATTTTTATAGGCATTGAATTGACTCTGTAGATTGATTTGGGTAGTATTGCCATCTTAACAATATTAAGTCTTCTAATTCATGAACATTTTATGTCTTTTCATTTATTTAGGTCTTCTTTAATAGCTTTCAGCAAAATCTTTTGTAGTTTTCAGTGCAACAGTCTTTCACCTCCTTGATTGAATTTATTCATATTTTGTTCTTTTGGATACTATTGAAAATGGAACTGTTTTCCTGATTTTTTTTGGATTGTTCATTGCTAATATGTAGAAATATCACTGAATTTTGTGTGCTCTTGCATCCTGCAACTTTATCGAATTCATTTATTAGCTCAAATAATTTGGGGACATGTTTTAGGATTTTCTATTTATAATATTATGTCATCTGTGAATACATAGTTTCACTTCTTCCTTTGCCATCTGCAAGTTTTTAATTTCATCTTGTTGCCTAATTTCCCTGGCTAAAACTTCCAGTACAATGTTGAATAAAAGTGACAAATAGTAAGCAAGCTTGTCTTGTTCCTGGTCTTAGGGAGAAAGTTTTCAGTCTTTCCACTGAGTATTGTGTTATCTGTGGGTTTTTCATAAATTCTTTTTATCATACAAAAAAGTTCTAAGGGATTTTTTTTCCCTCCTAGAATTCTACACTCAGTCAAGCTTTCAATCAGAGGTAAGAACAGAATAAAAGACATTTTCAAACTTGTAAAATCTCAGAATCCTTCATCTCATGCATTTTTTCAGAGGCAGTTACTTGAAAATGTACTGCAGCAAAGCAAAGGAACAGAGTAATCAAAGGGAAGATGTAGGATCTGAGAAATAGTAGAGTTACCCAATCCAGGAGCACGATAAAAGGGAGCCCTAGGATGACATCAAATCTAGAAAGCAACCAGTTCAAATGATAATACTGGTAAGATGAACAGATTCCAAGAAGGAGATCTGTGGTAAGGGTTTGAAGTAGGGGAAGGACAAAAATATTAATCCACAAATGAAGAAACTAGCCAAACTCTTACAAAAATTCAGGCGCCTTATGGAACAACGAAATATATTCCAAGTTATAAAAAGGGTAAGAAAGGGACTATTTAGATAAATACATAGTGAGGAAAGCATCATAAGAAAACAGTCTGAACTAGAAAGTATGAAACAAACTAAACCATGAAATGATTTTAAACGGTTGGCATAAGAAAGTTCCCTTCATTTGAATGTAACACAAGAAACAATCATTGGAATGGCACTGAAGTCATGAAATTGTACCATTGAGAAGTCTCTGATTGACTAATATTTACATACTCATAAAAATGTTAAAGCTGTTTATTGGTTTTCAGCATTCACAAAGCTATAGACAAATTGAAGGAAGATTTAATTATGGTTATAGAACAGAATGAAAATGTAACCAGCAGTCCAATGGGAAGACAAAACAAATGTTTTGGACTGTCTCTTGGACACGAATTTGTTCCCAACTGTCTCTTGTTAGTCGGATTGTGTTCTCCATGGTTATACACTCTACAGATGTTGGGGGGCCCTTGAAGATGTTGGAGGGGAGGGGAGGAATGGCAGGTGTATAAGGCAACATGAAGATTGGTGGCTTGAAATCCTAAAAATGAGATATAAAGGAACCTTTTCAAAAACATTGGTTAGAAGAAAAAGGATATTCTTTCATCCTCTAGGGAAGAAAAATAGAACTGGTGATAAGAATACTTGAGGTAGAAGGAAAGAAAGTTTCAGGAAAATTTGCCAGATTACTCTGAAAGTTCCATCATTATTTAACTAGTTTCTAACTTTTGCCTGAAAACCGAGAATGGTATATCACATTCAATTCATTTTAAGCATAAATTTGAATCCATGAATAAAGTTTTTCATTTGTGCAGACACCACACCCTTTTCCTGTTCTCTAGTTCTTTTCAATTTTGTTCCATAAGACAATCGTGCCATTATGCTCCTTGGAAACCATTCCATGCATTCTTGGCATCAGTTTTTGGTCCTCTTGGTATCTTTAATTCCTACTAATATGAATGGACATGACATCAGTATCAAAGGGTCATTTAGTCTGGTACACAATGTGAGCCATGCTCGTAATGAATTATTTTCTGTGCACATAATATATACAAATTCAAATTCAAAGCTTGCCCAGAATATAAATAGTTCCTAAATATATTCTGTCCTTTTTGAAAAGTAATGCTGTATTTATATGCACAAATTCCATGATTTCTCCTAGCCATTTTGGACATATTATATGTGACTTCACCAGAAAAGGAAAGTAGGAAGTTAAGCAATTATCCAATGAATGTATTTAATGGAGACAGTCAGTCTGGACCATATAAGTGGTAAAACATTTTCTCAGAATCCCTTTTTGAAACTTGAATTATCAACACAGTCAGCTCAACCCCTCAGTTATTTGTGTATGTACTGCAGATTACTCAGAATGAAGATATTGAGTGGCAATATTTTGCCTATTTTCATAGAAAAAGAAGAAACTGACCCTGTTTAAGTATATGTTAAAACCGTTTGAGGTGGACATTGGCAAGTTTAATTTTTTTTTTCAATGAGGTAAATCATGTACCCTCAGCTCTAGCTGAATTCTCAAGTTGTTGCTTAACTCTTCCTGTGGACCGCCTCCAAATACAACTCTACCTAACACACTAGACATGGAAGAGGCAGGAGGGAGAACCGACCCCTCTGGAGATTTCGCTAACTCATTTTAAATGGTCTTTGACATGCTTGTGTACATGTAGTTCAGAACCCTGGGGCTCAGGGTGCAAATACGTAAAATACATAAATTAACACCTTGAATCAAAAGCCAAGGTATGTTTTTAAACCAGTACAGAAATATGGATAAGCTCTCCCTCCCACTCTTCCACCCTCTTAAAATGGCCCCGCAGGAAGCAAGGTAGGAAGATTACTTTGTTTTCCACCCTCTCCAGCCCTACAGTTCTATCTGAGGCAAAGGCAGCTCACTGGAGTTGTCCCAGTAGGCTTGTTATGTCTGAGAGTGAGGAGGAAGATGCTGAGAGCCCGGCTTGTTAGTTGCATGTTTTCCGGAGCACAGTGTGGGTGTGCTGTGAATACTGAGATGACATCAATTACAGAAGATAATACAAAAACTCACTTAGCATTAGGTATAAGACAAGGCCAAACAAATCTTCAGCTGGATACAGATCTACCACCTGTTTTCAGGATTGGTTGACAAGAGAATAATGTAGTTGAAAAATCTCTGCAACGATCTACCGATCTCTAAAACATGCTTCCTTGTTTCATGGGGACTTCAGTCTTCCTCAGCCTGTGTGAGCATCCTCATGATGTCCCATCCCCAGCATTACCCCTTCCTAAAACTGACCCTATGGTTCTTTAACCAACTGATTTGCTATTTCTTCCATCTCCACCCTAACTCTGATACTTATGAGTCCATGTGCCTCAACCTCCAAAGGTGTCTGCTCCAAAAATCTTCACTCTAAAATTCCCCATGATCAGAGAGCTTCACATTTGACATCCCTCTGTCCATCAATTCAACTCCCTCTTCATTTGGTTATCAACAAACGTCAAATATCTGCCATCTTCAGCTTTTCTTTCCATTTTACTGTCTGCTCCACCTGGGCAGTCATTTAAAGTTTGTCACTTAAACGATCCTTTCTTTGTATTACTTACAGAAATAAAACGTACTCATGAACACTTCTTTCTTTAGCTTCACACAATTCACCATTCTATAGTATAGATAAAATGGTTGACCATTTCAACAATGTGTTCATCTGGAATCCTTTAGATATTTGTAAACCACTATTTTCCCTCAGTGGCCTAGATTCTGTTTTCTCCCTTTCCTGCTCCCAGACTGATAAATGTCATTTAGAGTGAGTCACAAAAATCTGTTGATGCCATTTCTAATTCATGCCCTCTAAGCTCACCTACCTGGCTCCTTCTTAATTGTTGGTGATCACTGAGTCTCAACAACTGCTAGTCCTCACGTAATTCACTTTCCTTAATCCTCAACTCCATTGTCCCATCTGGGACAATGATTCGTTTGTAAAAGAAAAAGAAAAAAAGAATAAGAACTCCATCCTTGATTTTTCTCTTTCTGGACAGATACTTTAACATCACACTTTACTGAAAAGATAGGCATCATCTGATTTGACATATCCTGCAAAATTCCTGTGGTCTTTGCTGCTGCTTTCTTTAGCAAGTGCAAATCTGAGCTTTTTCCCTAGGCTGCTCTCTTCCCTACCCTTTCACGGAGAGGTTAAATAATGACTTGCCCACACCCACGTAGTTTGCAAGCGGCAGAGCTGGGTTTCAAACCCAAGCAACTTGGCTGTCAACGCCTCTGCTTAATCACTATGCCGGGCTGCCTCTCGCTTATGCTATTGCCCCTCATCTTCCAATTTTCTGAAGGAATCGTCTTTGCCTCTTGATTAAATCCTTAACATCCCCTCCTTAATCCCTTGCAATTCCCTTTATAACGCCACCGTGTCCTGAAAGTATTCTCTGCAAGATGCACTCATCCAAAGACTTTTTCTTGCTTGTGTCATCCTCAACTTTTCTAGAGGATTTGAATCTATTGGTAGGGGGGGAAAGGATACCGGAAGAGAACTCAAATTTACCAAGTTAATGTTAGGTACCAGAACCTTTGCATATTATGTAATCTAATTTAATTCTTGCAACAGCTCCATGATATAAGTAATATTACTTCTTTTTCATAGCTGAGAAAAATACTTGCAAAACACATTTGCTCAAGGATATGTCTAAATCAGAATTTATTTTAAGACAAAAAAAAAACCTTTTAGGACTCGATAATAAAACATAAAACCCAATTTTAAAAATTGAGCAAAAGATTTGAACACTTTACCGAAGAGTGGTAAACAAATAGTAAAAAGATGCTTCACATCATTAATGATTAGGAAACTTCAAATTCACAATACAAGCTACACACACTAAGAAGATTCACAGTACTAAGTGCTGACAAATATGTGAAAGAACAGGATACATTGCTGGTGGGAATGTAAAATGGTTCAGCTAATTTCAAAACAGTTTGGCAGTTTCTTATAAAGTTTAATACACATCTACCTCTAATCCCACTACTAGGTATTTACCCAAGGAAAATGAAGATGTACGATCACACAGAGACTTGTACTTAGACATTCATAACGGTTTTATTCATAACTGCCCAAAACTGGAAACAACTCAATTTTCCATCAACAGGTGACTAGATTAATAAATTGTATTATATTCAAAAAATGGATAACTACTCAATAATAAAAACGAATGAACTACGATATCTGACAACAACATGGAAGAATCTCTAAAGCATTATGCTAAGTGAAAGAAGCCAGGCATCAAAGATTATATATATGAAATTCTAGAAAAGGCTAAATGATATTGATAAGATCAGTTGTTGCTAGAAGCCAGCAATGAAAGAGCAATGAAAGAATAAAGGGACCAGCCTGGAGGTGGCTCACACCTGTAATTCTAGCACTTTGGGAGGCCAAGACAGGAGAATTGCTTGAGGCCAGGAGTTCGAGACCAGCCTGAGTAAGAGTGAGATCCCTTCTCTATAAGAAATAGAAAAATTAGCTGGGCGTGGTGGCACATGCCTATAGTCCCAGCTACTTAGGAGGCTGCAGCAGAAGGATCAGTTGAGCCCAGGAGTTTGAGGTTGCTGTGAGCTACGATCACGCCACTGCATTCTAACTGGGGAGACAGAGTGAGACCCTGTCTCAAAAAAATTAATAAATAAGTAAAGAGGACAAGGGAATCTTGGGTGGTGGTGAAATGCTCTATATCATAATTGTGGTGGTAGTTTCACAGTTGTAAACATTTGTCAAAAATAATCAACAATTCACTTTAAATGTGTGAATTTTCTTGTACATAAATTATACCTCAGTAAAACAAATAAGAACTATAAAAGGAGGGGTGAGAAAATTTGAAAATAACAGCAATTAGAAAAGCTACCTTGACCATGACTATGTTCACCCTTCGCCTTCTCATTATTTCTTTTCTTCTTGTCCTTCCATATTCCTCTACAGTCTTTCCCCCCATTTCTCAAATTTTTATTTCCACGAGTGATTAGCTCTGCAAATTACCTGGTAATTTTTAATCATAGAAAGTGGCTATCACATGAACTGGAGACAGGCTTTGCGGAATCACGTGTTAAGGAGTTTCCGGTGACTAGATAAGCAGAGCTGGGTGAGAGTGAAACGTGAACATAACTGTTATCACAGCGATGGCTTCCAGCAAGGCAGACCCGAGTGTGATGCTCTATCATGGCAACTCTATTAGCCCTTCGGGTTGACATATTTCCTCTCTCCTCCTTTCCATGGTCTTGATTTTCTATCTCAGTTCCATCATCCTTCTAATACATCTCTTCTTCTTCATGAGCCACCTAAATCCCTTTTGAAAAAGAAAAGGAATATAAATAAGGGAAGTAAAATCATAATAATAATGATGATGCTTAAGATAATGTTATTATTCCTATATATAGAAAGGGCTGAGGTGGTTGATAGCCTGCTTGTAGTTCTTTTCTCAAAACACAGAGGTAATTAACATTTCCCAGTACTGTGTGTAATACTCTGAAATTACAGGAAAAAAAAAAAATGAAACCTGTTCTCCTTGTTTCTTACGTATAGAAAAAACTAAACTTACTGTTGCACTTGTGAAAGCAATCTCATCTGGACCTCAAACTTGAGGGCTTATTCACACCTCCTCAGTAGCAATAATGTCCTGATGTGCAGGATGCTTGCTGGTTGCCCTTCCAGATCCACTTTCTGCCCCTCTCCTTTTGGACTATATCAATGGGCATCTTTTTTCCTGGCGTCTATTTTGGTTTGACCCATGGGGGACAGCAACAGGAGGATGGGAGGAATGAAGTTGTGTGTTTATTCCCCTGGCTCTCTTTATGCCAGTCCACACATTAACTGAATTTCTCTTTCAAAAGCTTCACTGCTGTCATGTGCCACCTCCCCACCCTACAGGGACAGTGGTTGGCTCTAGGTTCCGTTGTGTGCTTCCTCCCCTTCCTCCTGCATACCTAGGTGAGGAACAGACAACCCCATAGGGCTTCACTGTTCCTTGTTGGTTTCCCCCAACCCTGCCATCATGGGTTGAATGGTGGCCCTGAAAAAGATGTGTCCACAACCTAATCCTCAGAAGCTGTGAATGTGACCTTATTTGAAAAAAATATCTTTGTAGATGCAATAAAACTGAGGACCTTGAGATGAGGAGATCATTCTTGACTATCTGGTTGGGCTCTAAATCCAATCCCAGATGTCATTGTAAGAGAAAGGCAAAGGAGATCTGACAGACAGAGAGAAGACATAGACAGAGGAGAAGGTGCCAAGAAGAAAGAGGAAGAGACTGGAGTGATGTGGTCACAAACCAAGGAAGCCAAGAAAAGCCAACAGCCACCAGAAGCCGGGAGAAGCAAGGAAGGATTCTTCTCCAGAGCCTCCAGATGGAGCACAGTCCTGCTGACACCTTGATTTTAGACTTCCAGCCTCTAGAACACTGAGAGAATAAACTCCTCTTGTTTTAAGCCGCTAAGTTTATGGTCATTTGTTATGGCAGCCCTAGGAAACCGATACACCTGCCCACACCTTTGTAAACGGACCCTCTTAAAACTCTTGCCAACTACATGGTTTACGTGGGCCCCATCTCCTGCCAAGATATGCCAGGCATATCTGGTAATGAGTGAGACCTCTAGGAGTGTTCTGGTGATATAAAATGCAAAATTGGCATTTACAGTACTTATCCTTATTAAACATTTAAATTTGTATACGCTAATAACTCTCTTCAGCATAAGGTAGGTCTAGATGCATAAGGTAAGCTACAAAGTCCCCAAATGACCATATTGTGGCATTGTTTCTTCTGTAAGATATTTCCACAGTAAGAATTATAATTTCTAGAATGTTCTATGAAGGTTCCTGTGCAGCAGGAGTTGATATCTGGACACGGAGACTTTCAGTTATTATTTCACAGACGATAATTTTTATGTGGCATCACCAGGTGGCCTACCAAAACAATCCCTGTGGGAGAAACCAAGCCAACAGCAGTGGGAACAATGTTTATAGACAGCTGGAGCCATGACAAAGTCCAGGGAAAGTTAGCCAGAGAAGCGCCTTAGAACAGCTCTGGAGGGAGCACCTATATTTGAGGTGCAAAAGGTGAAAGAAGAGGCAGAGGAGCAGTTAGGAGCACAGGAAGAGATTCAGGAGTGTGAGGAGTTTCAAGGGACCTGAAAACATAAAGCGTTTCTAAACCTGAGCCTCAGAGTTTCAGAGGAATGAGTGCTAATAAAAGGCCATTAATTTGGGAACTTTCAGGAGAGTGCCTGAGACAAAAGCCAGACTGCAAGAAAAGGGTCTGCTGATTACTGATAAGGGTCTACTGTGCTGGGTGAATTTTCAAATACACAGACAGCAACTCTTTCAGAGCAGCGGCTCGCCATGCTGACTGTACATTCTACTCCCTGTGGAGCTTTTAAACAACACCAACACTGAGGGTGCATCCCAGACCAATCAAATCAGAGTTTTACAGAGTGGAGTCCAGCCAGTACCACTGTTTAAAAGCTTCTGGGTTCTTCTAATGAACGTCCAAGACTGAGAATCACTGCTACGGAGGGGTTCACAAACCCAGGCCCAAATCCAACATGCTGTTTTTATAAATTAAGTTTATTGGAAAATAGCTGCACCCATTCATCAGCTGGGGTATTGTCAGTGGCTAGTTTTGTGGTACAATGGCAGAGTTGAGTAGTTGTGATGGAGACCACATGGCCCACAGAGGTGGAAATATTAACTAGCTGGCCCTTAGCAGAAATAGCTCGCAGACCCCTGGTATAGAACAGAGTTTCTCAGCCTCAGCACATTTCACATTTTTGATGGGATAATTCTTTGTTGTGGGAAGCTGTCTTGTGCATTGTAGGAAGTTTAACAGCATCCTTGGCATTTATTTACTAGATGCCAGTACCACCCCCTTCCAACTCTCACCCACATCTAGTCACTACGATCAAAATGCCTCTAAACATTGCCAAATGTCCCATGGAGTACAGAATCACCCTGATTGAAAATCACGGTTACAGGGCAAGACAGAATATACAGTCAATTCTTGTTATTCATAGTAGTTATGCTCTATCGAATCACTCTAAACACTGAATTACTGAAAACTGAGCCATTGCTCCTAGAGGAAATACAGGGTTAGGTTCCTGTAAGCTTCTGGTTACAACATTTTTGTCAACTCATCAATATATAATCTTATTTTATGTGTGTTTCCGTTTAAAGACACCATACTTAATATACGTTTCTAACAAATAATTATATGCAGTATTTCTTTATAATAAAACACTAGCCTAGAGAAAAACTAGCGTTTTCCTGACCCTGGATAACAGGGCTGTAAATTTCTTTGGTTTTCAGCTTCACAATTCATCTTCTCGTGAATCCACAAATTCAGCCATTTTTCCATCTTTTCTATTGCTTCATTATGCTCTATCGATGTTACTTTAGTGGTTTCCGGAGCAGTCGCATATACAGATCGGTGAATTTCCTCATGCTTGAATGAAGCTTATCCAACACACATATTTTCTCCATACGGCACAACACAGTCTTCTTGTGTTTGGAAACTCGTCCAGGCAGCACTTCAGCACTGTAGTTGGGACCTTTTTAAACAGTGAAGTCGCCAATAAAAAACAGAAAAACGCAAAAAAGTGGCAATAAACAGACTGCAAAAGGACACAGTTTACTGCAGGAGAGCTGGAACAAGAAGGCAGAACTTTGCCTTGTTTGACTTCAACTGGAAACATGCTCGACAAGGGACTCAAATTTTTCACCACTCTGAGCATGCCCACAAAAACAAAAGTGCCATGAGTATTGATTTTGGAATGAAAAAAAGTTTAGCAAGTAGACTAAATAATAATTAGGATCGACTGTATAACAGATCAACTACCAGAATGTAAGTTCCACAGGAACAAGGACCATGGTTTTTTAATTTTTATATACCAAGTGCTTAACACATAGGAGTGTTCAGTAAATAGTTGTCTAATAAATAAATGAATATTTAAAATGAGAAAGTATTCTGATTGTGGTGCTTTTAAAATTAAACGAGTTTTACATACAGCACAAAAAAGAGGGAGAATTTACAAAAGACTTAGTGATTTTTCCTGACTGTTCCATGTCATCTGAAGGAGTTTGAGACTTGGGAATTGGTTATCTAAATGTGGAGAACACAAGTGAAACTTAGAGAGAGCACAATGGAACAAGTAGAGAAGGTGACAAGTATGAATTTTAGGATGTTTGCAGGTTCCCTTTAACTAAAGGAAGTTTGGAAGATGGGTGCCCACCCATCCTCACCTCTCTAGACTCGATCAGATCAAGCCAACTCCGTAAATCTCGAGTCGTAATTAATTGCCTCCGTGACACTCCTCGACAGTTAACTGAACCTTAGGATTCATATAATCACAAAAGAGTAGTAACTTCGATCAGAAAATGGTAAATTCTTTTCTTCATGTTTGTACATCACCCAGGAGTTCCTGTGCTGTCTGGAATGTCTATGAAGAATTCCTATTCTCCTGGCAATCATCTTTAAATACCATATTGCTAATGCCCAAGATCATTGTAATAATAGTGGCAATGAGACCTTACATTTTAAAATTAGCAATATCAAATCACAGCTTGGTAAGAGAAAACAAAAATTAAAAAGTAAATTTAAAAAAGTAAAATTAGCAATAATAGCTACTAACATAGGCTAACATATCATGCTTATTATTTACCAGGCACCTTTCTCAGTGATTTGATAGATAGATAGATAGATAGATAGATAGATAGATAGACACACACACACATATACACACACATGCACACATATGAGGGCTGTCCAGAAAGTATCCAGCCATTGTTAATATAACAAAAACAGTTACATAGCTGGATACTTTCTGGACAGCCTTCGTATACACACACATACACAAACACACACACACACACGCACACACATATATATAAATACAACCCATGAGAAGGAACAATTATTGTCCTCTCCATTTTATAATGAGGAAATTGAGGCACACAGAGGTTAAGTAACTTGTACAGGGTCACACAACCATTAATGGAAAGGGTTCAACAATAACAGCAAAAAGGGAACTATGTGAGGTGGTGAGTATGTTAATTTGCGTGATTATGGTAATCATTTCACAATGTATGTGTACATCAAAAATCACATTGTATACCTTAAACACATAAAATTTGTGTCAATTATACTTCAATAAAGCTGAAAAAATTAAATAAAATTAAATAAGCACAAGAGTTCAGACCTAAGTTTGTCTCTAGACTCCAACCCACCAAAATGCATTCATATGTAAAATATAAAGAGACTGCACTATAATTTCATATGATCAGGAAATACATCTTGGACTAAATTTTCTGAATATGCAGACCTATTAACCACTCAGTAATTGTTGATCATATGCCCACTGAACACTGGCAAAATACAAAACTTCATTGCCCTTGAGGACTTTATATATTTTTGCCAGAGCCTGACGGGAAAGATATCTTTTTCTTTGTTGTTGTTTTATTTTGTTATCTGTTTCAGACGATCCTCTTTTTCTCTTTCTTACTAAAGTAACTTGCCTCAAAATTCATTATAACATGAAAAATAAAGTCATGTCTTTGTCATAGGTATTTTATAAATCATGGAGAAAGATCAAGACAATTTGTCAAAGTGACATTAACCATTTTCATAAGAATGAAAATGCGGTCCTAGCAAGCCGAAGAGGTGCTGTAGCATAAATGGAAGAAAACAATTGTTTCAACGAAGACATACTTTACGCATAAACTGAGATGATTCGAGGGTAGGAATAGCTTCATATATAGCTCCAGGAGAAACCTAGAAAATATACTATGTTTTGCCCATAACAAAATTAATCATGTGCAGAATGGCTAAATCTGATAGACAACTCTTATCTAGCGCCTGTGGCTACAGATCAGTCTCAGTGCCAAAAGGAAAAAAGAAAACAAAAACAGACAAGAAAAGACAGGAACAAGGGGAGTGTTTATACTTATTGTTTACATTCTTCAAAACAGAAATTTTCTCAGAAAAATCAAATGAGGAAACCAGGCCTGTCAGAATGTTGATATTAAAGGAAAACAATCAATCTGTTTTTGTAGGATAGATTTATAAAATAAACTAACCCAAACTAAAGCGTTAACACATGCTGCTCTAGGAAAACCTGTCTCACCTATTAAGAAAGATTCCCATGCAATATCATACAAGCATTTGATTTGTGGCGGGAGCTATATGGAAAACATAAAAGTTAGAATGTTCAGCAGGTCCGAGTTAAAGTATCCACTTCTATCTTTGACTGCTTTTTGTCCTTTTAAGCCTCCTCAAATTTTTCAGCTTCCTGGTATTTAAAAGAACTGAAATAAAAAGCTGATGGGAAGCAGTTAACAGAACATCAGCAGAATGGTAAACAGTAATTTTTTTCCCCAAAGCAATCTAACCTCATTGAACAAATAAATATGAAACCATATTTTTTCATTATCGTGTATCTTAAATGCAATCTTGTTTAAATATATCTAATCTCACTAAGCAAGAATGAAATCACGGGGGGCGGGGGAGGTAAGTGAGAGTGTATCATTATCTTTCCCCTTAAATATAATCATATTCCTGGTAATTGTCTCCCAATATTTAAGATATGTATTCACACTTACGAAAGTTGGGATTTTTAGTAAATAATATGTGCTACATATATCTTAATGTTATAACATAACATGACATTATGCTAGTATATCTAAAATCACAATCTAAAATACATCTTGTTTTCTGTTCGATTCCTATCTATTATATTATTTCCTTAATTTAAAAGTAGTAAAAAATGTCTCCTATATGAGATCCAAAGTTTTGAGAAGCACATGGAGGCTCTCTGCTGACAGCATGAAAATTAAACTGAAAGTGTGGATATGTTTTGAAGTGGGGTTATTGAGGAAATGAGGAATGCTCCCGTCCCTGGATCTTGTTAAAAATAGGACAGAGTCTCATCTGTCTGGACTGGTTTGGGTGTGACCCCGACTGGAGGCAGGAGGATGGACTAGAATAGATGACCGCACGCTGTCCCTGACATCCTGAGGACTCTACGATCCTAGGAAATGCTTGGACTCGGACACCATGGGAGGGAATGAGAGAAAAGCCCTTCTGAGTTTTTATCGAATCACCAGGGCCTAAGAAGTAAACACGTCCTTCACTTCTGTACGTTTCTGTAACTGAACAACACCTAGAATATATGGGTAGCGTCGTTTTACACAATAATGCGTTAATCATGGTGATGCTAGAAAGGACCTCAGAAATGATCCAGCCTTACGCAGACCTTCACGTATGTACTTAACTCTTGATTTTGAGAAACTGAATCTCCCAGAGATTCAGGGGAGCATGCTATTTAAAGGAATTCTATACTGAATCCTTTCATTAAGAGAGTATTCGCCCTCTGTTTTGCTTTTTTTTTCGTCCGTAATTCTGGTTTTCCTAAAGTGAGGTGTGCTTGTACTGCCTGAATTTTCACTGCTACATTTAAGAATTTTTTAAAATTTTGTGAACTTGTTTGGAAATACATTTAAGAATATTAAAAAATTGATTGACTATTTACTGAGTGCATTATGGGGTGGTTACTAAAATTATAACTATGAAAACTAAACAACATGGAAAATATAAATGAAATGTTACATCAGAATGATGGAACCTGAGGTTGTGCATTTGCTGTGATAACAACTGTGTAAAAATCATAATTATATGTAAATTAAGATCAGAAGAAGCTTTTACAAGGTGGGAGTAAGTAAAGACACAATGTTACAGAAATTTCTACTTGAAATGTGCCATGAATTTCAAAATCGATTATAAAATTAATAACTGAATTGTTCACATCGTCCATTGGCTCTTGGCTTAAAGTGAAATAACGAGGCATAATGCAATTCAAATCCTGATTCCTCTATTCTGAAGACTTAGGTGATGGCCAGGTATGATGGTTCCTGCCTGTAATCCCAACACTTTGGGTGGCTGAGGCAGAAGGATTTCTTGAGACCAGGAGTTCAAGACCAGCATGAGCAACATAGGGGACCCCTTCTCTACAAAAATAAAATAAAATAAAATAGCCTGTCGTTGTGGGGTGTACTTGTAGTCCCAGCTACTCAGGAGGCTGAGGCAGAAGGATTGCTTGAGTCCAGGAGTGCAAGACTGCAGTGAACTGTGATTGACCACTGCTCTCACCCAGCCCGGGAGACAGAGTAAGACCCTGTCTCTAAAAATAATAAAAAATTTTTTAAAATTTTAAAAAGACATGGGTGAGATGTAACCTCATATGGTTTTGTTTTCTCATCTGCAAGTGCAAAGATAGTAGCCTATATAGCAGGGAGATTGTGAGGGTTAAATGAGACAATATTTCATAAGTGGCTGATGTTGTGTAAGAGCTATAGAGTATAACAGATTTGTGGAAGTCAAAGATGAGCTTGCCCTCCAGGAAACCAACTAGATAGTGGCTATTTTTCAGTCTGGATCCTAGCTGGGCAAGGGTACCCTGAGCTAACCATACTTTGCCCATTCTCCACCAATACCAATGACCCAGGGTTTTAGTAGGTAAACTAAGAAGGTAACCCACATAATTATCAGGCAATCTAGTCTCCCTGCACAACACTAGCTAAAGGGCGTTAGCTCCTCCCTTTGAGTACATAAAAGACAAATCTTTCAAAAAGTTAGGATATCCTAATGATTGCACAGCAGTTAATACCACTGCCCTGTAATCACATTACCCAGGAGTCTAACTCACTTTCTTCTAGCCATCAGGGTACAGGTACTATTCTTCTGAGTGCTAGATTAGATTTCCTTCAACCCCCTAGGCCAGACGTCTTCCAAATACAAAGGATTCCACAGAAGTCATTTTGACAGCACAGGATTACTCACATTTCATTATCCTTGCTGCGTCCATCACAATGTATATACCAAACGCAGAGAGTCCTGACAGAGATTGGACGGTTTACAATCACTGCATTCTGCGTTGTGCATACAGGAAATGGAAACAATAGAGGTTCATATGAGCAAGAATTTAGTCCTCTAGACAGATTTACAGTCTTGCTTATGCTCCAATATCCATTAGAGTGTGAAGGTTGCAAACATAAAAAGGCTCATGCAATCCTGGGAGCATAATTAGATGGAGAGTAATATTCCCCAAAGCACAGGTGATAGCTTAGTGTCAATCTATGTGAAAGCCACCACACTGGAGGTGAATTTTAGGTCCCCAATATTGGTCAATATTCCCTGTTAGTAACAAAATGGAATCTGGAAAATTCTCAATTCTGGTATGATAGCAAATGTGACAAAATTATTAACACTTAAATACAGGAAGAAAATTGGTGTTCTTTATAATTTAGAGATATGTGTAAAACAAGGATTTTAATAGAAAAGTGTGAAGGAAACATTAACATGCACCCTGAAATTGAAATATGCTCTACTGAAATAATCAGAGAAATGAAGATTTAGACAAACATCAACAAATGGGCTTGAGATTATAATGGAACACAAGTTACAGATGTTAATAAATCAATAGTGGGTTTGTCTTGCTCCTTTTCATATTAATAATAATAGAACATGATACTATCTTAACAGAAGAGTGTACTATGAGAACTCAGCAGAGCACACACTTTAATGAGCATGAGACAGCACTTTGCTAGACTATCCAATCGAATCATTATGTAGCAAATTACAGGAGATCTAAAAAATACATCTAAATATTAGAAAATATTTAAAGGAAAGATGAAAGGCCTGGGGTTATTTAGTCAATAGAAAAGATGCCTGAGAAGCTATTTATATCATAGAGGACTGACTAAACATTATCCATCATCCACAGAACAGAATGTGATTTCTTAATGTCCTAAATTGCAATGTGAGCACCTAGAAATAAGAACGGATTTCTTGATAATAAAAATGACTTTACTCTTGAATAAGTTATTGAAGGAAGTTGTATGGTCCTGTATAGTCCATAGGTCAATAATAAATGAGAAGCTCTGCCTTACGTAAGCCAGTTTGGTGCTAAGGAGGCCCAAGGTATTAGATCAGAGAATGTCTAGGAGTTTTAGCCAAGTCTTATATTCTATAAACATTTTGACTTAATTCCTGCCTTTGGTCCACTGCTCTTTCTTTATGTGTGTCCTCTCCTTAGATGATCTCATCCTTCTTTTGATTTTAAACATAACTCATTTATTGTTGCTGACTCCCAAGTCTGTCTCCATCTCCAGCCTTTCCTCTTAATGTCAGACTCACAGATAGGAGTACCTTCTGGACACACTCACTCAGCTGTTCACTGACACCTGAAAACCAGTACCCTACCCCCTAAACAAATACTTTTATGTTCAACCCCGCACTGTTCACAACAGCCAAAAGATGAAAGCAATACAAATATCCAGCAACAAATGAATGAATAAACAAATTGTGATATATACGCACAAGAGAATATTATTCAGCCATAAGAAGGAATGAAACACTGACACATGCTACAATGGGGATGAACCTCAAAAACATTACGCTAAGTGAAAGAAGCCAGGTAAAAAAGGTCAGGTGTTGTATAATTCCATCTACATAAGACATCTAGAATCAGAAAGTCCACAGAAACAGAAAGCAGATTGTTGGTTTCCAGGGACTAGGAGTAGGGAGGAATGGTGGGTAACGGCTTAGAGAGTAATTTTCTGAATTAAGTTCCATGTGACCTACAATGTTTATTATATGCGTAAGTAGAGCAAGTAAGAGTAAGTAATAAGAACGTGTTCATTTGACGTTTCTATATCTATTATTGTGCTAGTCAGCCTCCAAAGGTGGCCTGTAACGATCTTCCCCTCCTGTTATTCACGTCTTGTGTACACAGTCCCTGGCCACATGGTGACTAATAGACTATGGCAGAATTGATGGTTTGTCACTTCTGAGATGAGATTATAAAAGATGCCGAGTCTTGGTTGACCAGGTGCTCTCACTCTCTCCCGATCATTCACTCCAGCCACCACGTCGCTGTGAGCAGTCCTGTGGAGGGAGACTCAGAGAGAGGGGGACTGAGGACAGCCACATGAGTGAGTCAGACCTTCAGGTGACTACCGCCCCAGTTGACAGCCCAATCTCATGAGAGACCCTGAGCCAGAACACCCAGATAAGCCACTCCTGAATTCCCGACCCTCAAAAACCACACGAAATAACGAACATTCATTGTTTAAGCTGCAAAATTTGGGGGGTAATTGTTAATCAGCCATGGATAACTAATACAATTATTAAACCTTAACAGTAACCATGACACTAGTTTGGAACTTAGACCAATAGAACTTTTTTTCAGGGGTGTGTGTGTTATTACTAACATTGTTTAGAGATAAAAAGGGTGCACAGTGATAATGTAAAGCAGAGTGGTTTTTTGTTACTTTCTTAGTGCTTTTAAATTCTCCATCAACAATGCACCCCTTACTGCCTGTACCTAGAATGGATCACTCCCACTGCTCTTGCACATCCCGACCCTAATTTAAGCCATTGTCACACTTCTTCCCTGGAGTAACTGAGGTTTCTCATTCTAGTCTCACCCATTCCCATTGACTCTGTCTACTGTGCCGATGACAGTGCAATCTTTCTAATCATAAATCTGGCCTTGTAACTTAGATTGCAACTCAGATTTCTTAAAACCCCTCAGTAACTCCCTTTTTCCTGCATAATAAAGTCCAGGTGACTTACCAGCTCTTCATGTTGACTGTGCTTAAAATATTTGAAAATTTCACTTATTGTACAGTGGTATTCTAATAAGGTTCTCATGGTCTGGCCCTATATAAACCTTTCCAGCTTCAATTCTACTCACCCCTGCATGTGTTTTAGTTCAACTGTGCTGCTATAATAAAATACCACAGACTGGGTAATTTATAAACAATAGAAATTTATTTCCCACAGTTCTGGAGGCTGGGAGGTCTGGGATCAAGGTGACAGCATTCAGTGTCTAGTGAGGGCCCTCTTGCTGCATCCTCCCAAGGCTGAAGGCAGAAGGGCAAATAAGGCCTAAGCTAGTTCCTTCCAATCCTTTTATAAGGCACTAATCCATTCATGAGGGCAGAACCCTCATGACTTAATCACTTCTCAAAATGTCCCACCTCTTAATACCACCACAATGGGGATTAAGTTTCAACATGTGCATTTTAGGGGACATTCAAACCATAGCAGCATGTACTTGGAGTTTTAAGTCACGATGAATGATTTGTAGTTCTCCAAGTATACACTTCTGCACTGATCTTTTTGCCTGCAATTCCCCAACTCTACCCTACTTCATGCCAATTGCATCCTTATTTACAAGGTAAATTCACTGGATTGATGTCCTGAGAGAAGTTCAGACTGGGCGCCATGGGAGGGGCACTCAACCCAGCCTGGTGGCTGAAAGAAGTTTGGATGGAACTGAGTCTTAGGGAAAGAGTAAGAGTGAACCAGGTGAACAAAGGTGACAGATGCTCTAGGCAGAAAAGGTCCAGTCTGGTTGGAGTTAAACAACCATGTAGTGAGGGCTGGAAGGAGCAGGCATGGAAAGGAGGATAGAATTACAAGTCAAGAGGTCACATGGTGGAAGAAAATGAACGTGGAAAAATGGGAAGGGAGTTATGAGTTGTGGTAAGAAGTGGGCACTGAACAGTGCTTCTCAAACTTTGGTGGGGCTAGGAGGACACAGTCTGAGAATTTTAAAATTTTGATGATATTTTAAAAAGCGTATTACTATTTGTAAAACAAATACTTTTCTTTAGCAATGACATAAAATGAGATTTTAGTTTCTTAATTCAGAGCTCAACAAAGTAGGGTCTGAGGATTAATGTCTGAGAAACAACAAGCTAGGAGACTTACACATAAACATTCCTGAAGACTGTAAAACAATTCCCTGTTTATGACAAAACCTCATTGTCTTTTATAAGCACTGGTTCCCTTTTATCTACGTTCTTATTTGCTTAACCCTCTAAGGACTCTAACATATATGCCAGTCACACTTTCATCTTGTAAAACCGTGTTGCCTTTCTGTTTAAGTGTTCAGTAAATGTATCACAGATATCACCTGGTTACCTAGTATAGAAGCAAGAGTACTCAACAACCAGTAATTCTCCAAGTTCTGCGTGAGGTCTTTCTCATGCACCTACAGCCCATTTACAATTCACTGATGCTGTAGCACGGGCTTTTTGCAGCAAAATGTCTCATTTTATCCTTCAGTTATTTCAGTACTCTCAGGCAAATAGCATTAGAACAAAGGCATTAATCAAAGCTAATTTGTTTGGTCCACTTTTGATTAACTATACCAAAAAACGTTTACCTTTGGCTAGAAGAGAAACCAGATTGGAGATCTTGGATGGGACAGTTCGTGCCTCAAGGTCCTTCACTTGTCGCTTCTGCAGGAACACAGCCCTCCACTTTTTACCCCATGCAAGGTTCTTACTGCTGACCCATTCTATTTACCAGGTTTCCTCAAAGAGGCTTTCCCCAACTACTCTACTTAAATTCTTAATTTAACTACCACAAAGTTATTTTCCCCCATTATCCTGTTGTTTTCTTCGTAGAGTTTATCACAATTTATCATTGTTTTATCTCTGTCTTCTTCACGAGATCATAAGGTCCATAAAGGCAAGCACCAAATCTACTGTGTGTTCAATATTCTGCACACAGAGGATGCTTCTTCACTGTTGGTGAAGGTGTAAATGTATAACCTCTCTTGGGAAAAAAATCACTCAATGGCTCATGCTTTCCTGTGGGTCACCTTGGCACAAACTTCTATTAAGAATCTTTCATGAGCTCTTTCCCACAAATGTGATAAATATATAGAACATATTTTAAATAAATTGTTATTATTTTTAAATTTTTTTTTCTTTTTTTTTATTGTTTGTTGTTTATAGGGGTACAGGTGTTTAGGTTACGTATGATGCCCTTGTCCCCCCTTCCCCCCAAGTCCCAGTCCCAAGCATGTCCATCTCTCGGAGGGTGTGCATTGCACCCTTTGTGTATGCATATATCCGTCCCCTCCTCCCCCTCGCCCCTCCCCCTTCCCCCTCCCTCCCTACCCAACATCCAATAGATGCTATTCTTATATGTACACTTATGTGATGTTCAGTCACTACCAATTTGATGGTGAGTACATGTGGTGCTTGTTTTTCCATTCTTGGGATACTTCGCTTAGTAGAATG